>JAQGCQ010000014.1:0-43879 GCA_034699945.1 Chamobates pusillus
AAAAAAGAGAACGAATTAATGAAATGATAATAATTTTGTTAATCATTTGATATATTTTACAATTGTTTTCGGATAAAACTAATACTGAAATAAATAATTGACATAAAAAAACATTACTATCAGTTCATTAAAACTTTTCTCATAATATAATCATAAAAAGAATAATTTGAACTCAAATTCAATTACAGACTAATAATTATATAATTAATCCGTTAATTGCGGATAATTTTTGCCCTTTTTGTCTGAAAACCGGGAAATTATAATTAAAATTTTAGATTCTGTGGTAAAACAGGAAAATATATTTAAATACAAAAACTTTTGTCTCGACTTTTATATAACATTGACTTTTAATTTGTGTGAAAATAACACTCAAATCAGTTTTAATCAGTGAGTCGTTTGAATTGAAGACAATTTAAGTTTTGTTAAGAATTAATGAATCAATTTTTCTCTGAAATGTCTTAAAACTGAATGAAAGATAGACTTTGAAACTGAAATGACATCAAATGGAAGGAAAACATTGAATGATTGACTGCCGTCTCATTTGAATTATTAAATTAATTCCAATAATTATTTTATTTGTTAATTAATTGCCAACTTTGTTGGCTATTCATTATTTAATTGGATATCTGTTTAAAAGTTCATTTCTCACATTCTCTTTAATTGATTGATAAAAATTCATTAAATTGATCAAGCTAACTCAACAAACAAGGTGTCAATCAAATATTCGTCTTCACAGTCAAAACTGGAGATAATTTATTAATCAAATGCTTTTTCAAATATTTTACAAATAATTTTTTGACGATTAATATAATTATAAAATAATAATTTGGTTTTAAAAAAATTCATTACAATTGAGTGCCTATTATTTTCAATGTCTGCCCTCACAGTCTTTGTCGACTAAATACATGTTCGAAGCACCGGACCATTATTTTTGTGTAATAAATAACACATTTTTTAGTTTGAAATAAAAAATTCTAATTTATTATCTGTCAGTCTCTCTGTCTTTTTCAGTCTGAATCAGTGTTGAAGGGCTGGTCTGCACAGCATTGAACCGACCAGTGCTGACCAATACTTTCCCTTTTCTTTCAGAAAACTTAAAAAATGATATAATATTTCAGTCATTTCTCTTTCATTTCAAATATTGTTTGATATAAATATTACTTTTCCTTATTATTCAATCATTTTATTTGTGGATAAGTTTTACCACAAATTTATTGATTCAAATAAATTTGTGGCGAATATTCTGTCTCTTAATTTTTGAAATATGTCTGATATCGCAAATGTGGATAAAAAGATAAAAAATCTTTGGCGTCGATTTGAATGCATAATAATATATGTATTTTCTTATTATTAAATATAAATCATAACTTAAAATAACTTATTTTTCATTGTTTTTAGAAAATATAGAGAAAAAGAGATACGACCGACCAGGGACACTTTCATCAAAACTATTCTTGGTTATTCATTAGGGGTTCAACTTTTTTCTTGTAAACACCCATTAATATTATGCATGTTGAAATCAATTTCTTCATTCCACAACAGAATCATATCTAAATGATCTTGTTGACATTATTGCTAGGAAAGTGTCCCTGGTGAGCCATTGATTTGTGGATATACCTCATAACATGCCATTCTTGTAAAGAGTTATGTTATGCACCGGATATTACTTATTGTTATTAAAGCTTAAAAAGAGAGGAAAGAAAATTCTTTATAAGAAGTCTCGGAATTTCTGAGTCAATTGAATACGAGAAAACATTTTGATTGAAGTTATTCTTTGGTAATAAAAGACGAGTTTTTTGACAAAACACGAGAAAAAAAGTGAGAACTTTGATTCGAGAACACAATATTCTCGATGTGTTTTGCGTTAAGAATATTCTGAAAGCGTTTATAAATAAACTAATGAAGCGATTAAAGGAACGCCAGATTAAGAAAAGACTAGAGACTAGAGGAAAGACTTGCGAACCATTTTTTATATAAAATAAAGAATTAAAAAAATAAGAATTAATAATAAAACGACGACTAGTTTTTGGTTTTTGTTTTCTGTTGTTTAATATTAATGAAAGAGAGAACACACTATTCATAAACTGAATTATTAGCCGTCAATTCATTGCCTAAACATTCAATGCCTTTGTTTTTACTTCAAATAGAATTTCAACGCAAATAAAAAATTTCCAAACAATTATTGAAGAATTTGTTTAAGAATTTTATCGCTAAAATCATTCAACACTACAGTCTATTGCACTCCTAAGTAGAAAATCCAACCAAACAAATACAGAACACTCGGGTATTACTCGTCTTGATTCTTGGTCTGTCTGTTTGTATCACCAGATCATTACTTTAATTAATTGAAAACATAACTCGAGAGTTAAAAAACTACGACAAAGACTTATAATAATAATTATAATAATGTATATAATATATAACTAACGAAACGATAGCTTAAAAATAATTCTAATAATAATTATAATATTAATGATAAAAATGCAAAAATATTTGTGAAAAAAGTATTTTTCGTTTAAATAATTGAATAATTAATTGAAATGAATTAACGATCTGTACATACAATTCATATATCAAAGTGTTTTGTCTCTTATCCTAAAAAACTTGATTTTATTGTTTTGTTTGTATTTTGAATTCGAGAACTGAATAAACCGATGAAAAATCGGCTCAAAACGAGTCACAAAAAGACTCGGAACAGTTGAACATTGAAATTGTTCGCAAAAATGGGGGCTTTTAATGAAAAATAATGATATAAAAACAAGATATAAATTACAAGAAGTACTGATACACATATCAATTGAAATATGTACTTGGCAATTAAGTATATCACATAATTGACAAAATCAAAGCCCAACACCTCTTTTCAATACTGAATAATAGAATTTAATTTAATTTAAATGTTTTTGTCGATTGTTATCACTTTTGTTGTGAATATATTCTCGTATTTTCTTATTATTCTTCAGAATTTTTTGTCAGAGAATTCATATTCAAAATTATGTGTTCTTCTGATAATTAATGAGTTTTAAGGCCACTCATCTATTACACCGGGAGATAACACCTGGACTATGGACTGGTCCACACGTCCACACTATTCAAGACTATTCGCTTCAATTCAATTGTATTTAAATTAAATTAAAACTTAATTTATGTTTTATATCAAAAACTGCATAACTATTTGATAATAAACTGAACGCAAACTTTCGTTTCAATTGATTTATGTTATGAATGAGTGAATCAAATCGCTTAACAATTGTCTTAAGCACTCAATTCCATTATTGAACACATTCTTGGAGAACGTTGTCATCGTTGATGGCGCCGAGTTTGCTTGGTCGGTCGTCATCTTCGATGTCGTCGTCATCCCAACCCTCCTCATCCTCTTCGATAGACTTTTCTAATCTTTTAATATTGTTTTGTCGTTCGTTTCCATTATTTTTTGCATTTATTTTTGGAGTAGTGGTCGGTTCGATGCGAGCGCTGTCGTAATCTAATGAATCTCTTCTCCTGTCCCGCATCATATCATCGATGGTTTGCCGAACACAGACGCCATTAATTATCTCATCCCTATGTGTGGCCAAATCGTAGGCGTCGTCGTCATCCATCATATCATCGCTCATACCGTCGTCGGCATAATCGTCGTCCTCATCGCCAGAGAACTCAAGCCCGGGGTCTACCCATTGAGGTTGAGCCGGTTTGCGACGAGAGCTGGAACTGGTCACGTGTTGGGGTTTCCTTCGACTGCTTCCAATACGGGCCGCAGTTTTACTCAAATCAAGTTCTACGGACTCATTGCCCGAAACACTCGCATCCGAGTCGTCGTTCAAAGACATTGAATGTCTGTTCGGGTCTTTGTTTTGTTGACTAGTAGTCATACTCAGGTCAAGAGTTCCCATATCATCCTCTTGAAGCGAAGAACCGGGTGATGAACAGGTGCTGGTATTTGCATACAATTGTGAACCAACGGGTGATGTCGAGTAAAAACTTGAATATTTGGATCTGTGCGACGGCGACGACGAGTTGGTTCCACTTTGAAGCCGAATATTAGTGAGTCTTTGCGATAGCAATAGCCTGAACTGAATCGGATCAAAATTGACGCCATCCCTACCGATATTATACGGCAATTGGCTCTGATTGGAGGCGTTGTCGTCATTACCAGACGAGACCTGTTTGAGGCGCATCCGATGGTTATGAAACCAATTGGTTATTGTGCGCAACGATAAGTTCAGTTCACTCGCTAAGAACTCGATGGTTGTGGTGCTCGGATAGGGATCCATTGAAAATGCAACTCTTAAGGCCTCCTTTTGTTCCTCAGAGAACAGTATTCGCGCCTTTTTAACAGCGGGAGAGCCATAAGCGGATCGGCCTAAAAGAGCTTTCGGTGATGAGTGGGACAGGGAATCGGGAGATGTGTTAAAATTGTTTGAGAAATTATAAATATTATCGCCCAGAGGTTTGACTGTATTTCCCAAATGGTGTGTATCTTCCATATGGGTGCGCCTCCTTTTGTTGGCCTCTCGTCTCTCATTCTTAAGAGTTTGCAATTTTTCGATATTATGGGAATCGTTTAGCCATAACTGCATTCGAATGAATGGTTCGCGACCTTTGATACTAAGCATATGCCACGGCTTTGGTTTAGATAACAGTTCACTGACTGAGCCTTGAGATAATCCGAGCACTACTTCGCCAAAGATCTAATCAAATGACAAATACATTCAATACTACTGTTATATAAAATTAATTATTGGGACAAACCTTTTGGCCGATATTGTGAGCCATTAGAGTCTCTTTGATTTTTGTGGTTATACTTTGTGTGTCGAGATCAGTGGTGAGCGCCGCCATCTCATAAACTGATGGCTGTATGTATGCGAGCGATGAGGATGTGTTTCGACTGTAATTTGAAGTGCTGTGAGTACTGAGGGGTTGATTCAGACGACGTGATAACGCGTTGGATGTGTTCAACGATGAATGAATGGCAGTCGTGGCTGAGCTGGTGATTAGATGTTCGGGTGTGGAAGTACTCGACCGATGGCCACCAGCGGTGTCGGAGAAGCCGGGACTAACCGATTGTCTGCAAGCGTCGGACGCTTTGACGGGTGACATCTCTTGAGCCTTAAACGTAGACTTCGCGAACGCCGCTATCGATGAACTAGAATTGATTGATGTCGGAGTCCTGTCGATCAGTGATGGCACCACTGGACTGATTGGTTGGCCGGGACCGGTGGGACCGGCAACGAAGCTGCCCGTTCGCATAAGCTTTTCCGGTGCGATCTTATACTGAGAGGCGACCAACTTATGGATTGCATTCTCGTCCTCTAAAAACATCTTCATTCTAATGAACGGTTCGCGTCCTTTTTGAGTCAACATATGCCAGGGTTTGGGTCGCGCTAACAGATCAGACACCGATCCCTGAGATAACCCTAAGACACTTTCACCGAATAATCGCTGACTAATTGAGTATTGACTTAACTGTTCCTTAACTCTCTTAACGATGTCTTCAGTATTCAAATTGTTGTACTGATCGAACTGCTGTTGAGTTATAGGCGGCAGCACTGCTTTGGCCGGTCTGCTCGGCTGCGACGGCACCGATGGCATCGCTGATTGGGTCAGTAATGAATTGGTTATTGATTGCATTCTTTGAAGGGGTGAAGCGGCTGAGCTCAGGTCCTCCACTGAATTCATTCCCTCACTATTGCTATTATTAAGTATTGATCCGTTCGGTGCTGAGGGAGAGGACGATAAAAGGGGTTTGTTTTGACCACTACCGACATCAGGCTTTGGTCTGACCAAAGAGAAGGCACTCGAGTGGCGCCCATCTGTATCTGAAGAAGACGATGAGCCAAACGCTTCCCGTGACTCTCGAGGGCTTCCGTTTATTTGTTTCTCAGAACGCATTCTGACGTCAAGTGGAAGGGAAGGGTCCAACAAATGAGGTATATTCATATAATTTGCACCATTTACCAGACCAGCAGCTGCGGCCGCCGCCGATGCAGCCGTGAACCGGGCGAACAGCTCACTATTATTTGGTGGATGTGCTCCGGCAGAAGCCATTTGAGTCAAACGAGAAAGCTCCTGATGATAGATAGCCAGTGCCTGTCGCACTTCTTCTTGGGTTCTATCGAATTGATTGGGATGTCTGAAACCCTCTTCAACCTGTTGTCCAATAAGTTTGGCCAACTCTTCTTGATAAATTCTGGCCACCATTTCTTGAGGGATGTCATCATTTTCAAACTTTCTAAGAATACGTCTGGAGAGAGCAGAGGTGTCCCCTCTGTACAGATTTGCTAATACAGCGGCACTGTTTGGGGAACGTCTCTCGATTTTGTCTTCTCTATCACTGTTATCACTATTATTGGCTTCGTTTTGGTTATCAATGAATTTTTCACATTTTATTTGAATTGAGTCTCCATTGAGTAGAGGTGTAGCGCCTCCTCTGCTGCCATTCTTATTGGGGCTCAACATCGCTCGTTGCGCTTCACTTAATATCTGAGCAATTCTTTCTTCAGCAGCCGGGTCCTCTTGTTTAAAAGCGGTCGATTCTTTGCCTATTAGACCATCAAAACAACAAATAATTGTCAGTAAAATTGAGGCCAAAAATGATTTATCAATTGATTCGAAAAATAGAGAAAAAATTCTTGAATTGAAAGAAATTCAATTATAAGTAATTTTGGATCAATTGTTACCTTTTCGCGGAACCATTCCTTTGAGAACATATATACAGCGTTCATCACAAGCCCAGGCATGCATTTTTCTATAAGAGTCTCTTCCTTTTTCAGTCAATTTATCCCATGGTTTTGGTTTAGACAAGAGTTCGCTGACTGTGCCCTGAGATAACCCCAACACATATTTGGCGAACAATCGCTGACCGATATTATGAACGGACAGAAGTTCGCGAACACATCGCGAGATATTCAGTGTATTCAACGCTTCGTTCATATATTTCTCGACATTTATTCTTAACATTTGTTGCAATTTTTCATAATGTGTTCCAATGGCCACGGAATCCGACGGCGAACTTCGGGGGTTCAGACCGCTTATATCCATCGCCGGACTACTGCTATGATGATTGATAATTGGCTCGTCATTACATAACATGGCAGCCGTACTGTTGGGTGTGCCGGCACTACCCGTAGACTTAGCGTCTGCATCATCGTTAGATGTGGGCGGCGGTGATGGCGAACCCGTAGCGTTATTTGAATTATTTTGTTCATTGTGTACAACCTGGGCAATTAAAGCCTCCCTGTGCTTAAACGCCTTGGCATATGAATTGACGATCTCTTCGCCTAACATTGAGCCAAATGTCTCCACATTTCCTAATGACTGAAACGGAGGCATAAATGGGGGCACGAGATGTCGGGGCAATTGGTTGGCCCCCACTTCTGGATTGGATACCTTCTGCAGCGGAATGTTCTCCGTCTGCAAGGCTTTAGTCTTTTCGAGCAAAAACAGCTCAAATGGTTTGTGGTCTCGAATGGCATTGGAGCCAATATGTCCTAGCTCATTCTTAATAGCTTGAAGTTCACGTTTAATCTCTTCATAATCTCTTTGTTTGTCGAGTTTCTCCTCTAAATGTTTAATGAGTTTATTTTTTTCGGTTAAAATCTCTTCGAGTTGTGATATCTGTGAAAAAAAAATCGACAAAAATTGAAAATCGAGTTCTGAGTAAAAGTTTATGCGATTAAAACTTATTGAATCAAAACTAATATCACAACTAATTAGTCCGAAATGTGGTGCAAAACACAGTATGTAAACGAACGGCCACTTCATTTGGCCCTAATCTATATAATTAAAGTTTTACACCTAATTAAGCCATTCCCGGTAATTATAGCCCCCTCTCCACACAAAATACACAAAATTTCATTAAAATTAGTTAAAGATTTTGATATTAAGTGCCCAAAACTACGGTTAGTTTTTTGGGTTTGCGTTTTGGCCTAAAGTCAAGGGATTCATTACCTGAGCAGCGGTAGTCTCTTTGAGTGTTATTATAGTGGATTGAAGTCTATGAATGTCATCGACAAGACGTGAGATCTGTACCCGAAGTTTAGAGGAGACAAACATTCAGTAATTTAATTATATTTTAGTGAAAAAAGAAGAGAAGAAAAGAATTCAATGATTAGTAAATGAAAGTAAAGAATAAGTAAAGCAAAGAATAAATCAGAGGATGTGTTGCGCCGTTGTTTAGCGAATGTTAAGTTTAAGCAAAGCATTAGTGATTTAAGCGTTATTTTCTATGTTATTCTGTTCTCTGTGTGTCAGCTCAGGAGCTGTCGGTGTAATAAAGTGGATGTTGGGATAGATGTGTGGAAGTGTAGGCTTTTGCAGAACAAATATTTTATCATTGATTCTGGCGTTAGAACTAACATAGAGAGGGACGGATGGGCTCACATTTGTTTGCTATTGTAATGTTAAGCTACTGGTAATACACTCTCACTCTTATGTCAACTCTTGTTTTACATATTGTTGTCTAAAAGTTAGAAATTACTCAAACTTTTCATTAAACAGTTGTCTGTATCTGTGTTTTAGGCACTAAAGACGTACCTCTTTTTCCTTGAGCGCCACCCGATTATCTGGTGAAGAAGATATGGTGGTGTTGCCACTAATGGCTTTCGATAATAATATATTTGTTGGTCGACCTATCGTTGATTTATTGGAGTTCTCGTCTAATTCTGATCTTTTCATATTAACCACAGAATTGTCTTCATTTGATTTGGCGCTCGACTAACAAAAAACAATACAAACAAATATTTAGAATTTTTGCTGAATTTGTGCTCACATTCAATATAAGAGCCAATAATAATCAAAAATTGAAAAACAAATAAATCACTTCCAAAATGAAAATTAAATAATATTTTATCGTTTGATCAGAAATTATGTGAAGACGTAATGAACGCAAAGAACAGCGAAAAAAAATTAAAAACTCGAAAATTCAATAAATTGTCGGTTCTGTGGGCTGTACTTCAAAGAAGCCTTTTCTCTAAAATAACAGATAAAGTCTTTGAAGCATTAAATTGTAATCAAATGACATACAAAACGAGGCTAAACACCCTCTAAAAACAGCACTGGTAGTCTATGGTGTACTCCACTCGATTGAACAATTCTAACTGCAATTTGTCTATCAATTTGTGCTAATATTACAACCAATAGATTTCCAATTTATTTAATAATAATAATAATAAATATATTTATATTTTCAGGTGGTTTTAGGCATTCAATGTCTAAAAGCATATAAAATCGAGTCATTCATTCAATTCATTGATTTAAATGCATAGCATTTGAATGTTTCATTCAATGTCCTACACTTTGTCCGAAATGGGGACTACTGTCAGTGACAGCCGACCAAAAACAGGATAATTTTGGTATAATTGAAATTGATTAGCGACTAAAAAACGTAACAAGCCTATTTTAATAAGCTAATTTGAGCTTGCCACTATCAAAGGACAAGCTATTAAACGGCAATTTTCGATCAGAAAAGTCACGATTGAGAAGTTGAGTGTCATTGAGAGCACTGTCAGTATTGAGCTCTGAATTGAGGAGAAGTGACACTATTGATGTGGGAAAGTTGGGAAACAAGACCTGACACAGGCTTTTGGACGGAATGCATAGCCATTATTGAGGCGAACATATGGCAGTTGTTCTGTTCGTTTTGGAGAATTGTTGGCACAAAAAATGGCAAAACTGTTTGACTGCTATTTGACTGCAATATGACTGCAATGACTGCTTGAATATGACATAACTCATCAAAGCAACAAAAAGGCACATTTCTGTCGTTTCTTTAGTGATGGCTATACTCTTGTATGGTATGGCCGGCGCTTTTTTAGCACAAACCGATCCGCGGCTCGCATACAACCAATGTTGTGGAACGTCAAGAGGCCACTCAGCACAGCCATCAACACACAGGCCGTTCAATAACGAATAAAATAGGTTGTAATATAGAGGAGAGCCGAACAGAATAAGAGCAAAATATTTGACTCAATGACTGAGTGAATGAGCGCTCACTGGAGAGTAAGTCAAAGCCATTGGCAAAGATATGCCCAAAGACTTAGACGTTAGACCCCATCAAAAGGCAATACATGCGAACACACGATATGTAGAGTCGGATAAAATAGATATTATATACGATATGTCTGTTATTTTTCGACCGAATTTCGTTTAACATCTCTTTATTTCCAAGAGTAGAGTCAAAGTGAAGTGAGAGCCAAGTCATAGCCAATATCACATCTATTGGTCTATGGATTGGCTATTAGTATATCCGGTTAGAAGTATTGCCGCCGCAGACGCTCTCAAAAGGCATAATAAAATTGGCGAAACATATAAAACATATTTCAATATATATTTTATATGTTATATATAGCTATAGATATATAGCTCTCCCTTTCGCTAAATTTATAATAGTTAATGATTTCCTGGCAATGACTGGCAATGGCTTCACTATATGGCTGGCAATGACACCGTCACGTCTGCATAAATGCCACAAAAATGCACTACTGGTCTGCCGCTCACACATTCTCTCTCCAAATAGACGGACCGATCAATTGGTTGAGGGATTTACTCTTTGGTTACAATATAGAGGAGAATATCCAAAAAAATTCAAATCAAGAGTATATTACATAAGACAGAGAGAAATATACATTAATAACAAAACGGTTGGCATTCGCTCTCTATTTGTGTTATCGTTATTATAAAAATACATTCATTATTATTATAAGTTTAGAGAACTGTAAGGATATATAAGGGTTAGTAAGGGGTATAGTAAGGCATGCCATCAGATCCTATAGGAATTGATGCAGAAATTATTAATGAATAACATATATATAATACAAATACTAAGGACAGGATGTTATACACCATTCGATTACGAGTGGAATAGCACTGAAAACTTTACTTTAAATTACTGTTAAGAATAATTTGTTAACAATATAGCCATACATATAGTCATTCAAATACATTGAAATGCATTCAAATTCATTCAAATGAATCGCTACAATAGACTGACCCATTGCATGGACCCAAACAGCAACTGCAAAATCGCACAGAATGACATCCAATTGCATTAGCATTAGAGTGAAAAGCACTTTATTGGAGATAATGTTGTGTTCAGTGCAGTGCGTGTCTGATTAAAATAAAACTTTTAAGAGTATACTTGACTTATAGTTGAACTACTAATGAGTCAAAACTTTGCTTCAAATCATATAACTATTTGCAAGTATTGCTCATATCGTTAGTTAACATTCTATAAGTGCCTGCAATACAACCACAACGAGTACTGAGCCCTGAGTTCTCACACATACATTACAGCTAAGAAAGTAGAGATGCTGAAGAGTAGCGCTGATGTACCGGTGCTAAGCGCACATATTTTACAATATTTTGCAAGATGAATTATTGTTGTGTCGCACTATTTCACTACAACATAGTTAGAGAAACTTCTCACTACTTTTGCTACAAGTTTTGTGTATTCAAAAAATAATTTGCTGTTAAATAGGAGTTAAAGAGCACCACCAGCACTGACTGCACTCTCATGTCTATCACTCCATATTTGTTTGTAATACTTTGTTTGGCCTTTTCTTTATGTTTAAGTTTGAGGCGTAAGACATATACTAAGAAGAGATGAGACAATATTTTTCAACGGCAATAGAAAAGTGTTAGTTTGGGAGCGGGAGAGGGGAAGGGAGAGAGAAAAGTCAGACGAGAGTGAAATAAGAAAATTTAATTTAAAAATGTAGCCTAACTTCTAAGTGACGTCAAAAATAAAAGATCGAGAAAAATGTTTTCTCGTTCTTCGGATTTCATTTCTATTACTCTTTTTCTCATAATTCTTAAAAAACGAATTAATATTTTCCTTCTTTTCATTCTGTGCTCAGATTTAAAAATGCATTTTTATTGCACTACAAGTTTTGTGAACTTCATCTCCAAAGACAAAGAACAGAAGAAAGACATGAATAAAACAGAAGAGAAGATGGAATGCCTCCTCTCACCAAATGAATACCTTAACTATTTTTTTGGAGGATATGATAAAAGGCTAATAATATATCAGTAATGAGTAAAATAAGAGAGAAATGTGTGAATCACTAGAAATGAGATATGATTTGATAGCGCACTGCATAATAAAGCAGATGATTATGTTTTGCGGTTAAATAATTATTGTGAGTCTCATCACTAGTTTTCCACTGTTTTCCCAAAACAAGACAAAAGAGTAGCAAATATTTTATGGAATATTGTATATACATATTGTGTATATATGTGTATACATGCATATAATATCGCCATTGTCTTCATCACTGACACTGGCTCTGCACAGACTGTCGTCCACTGCACCACACAATGCATCACTATTAGAGTATTAGACTATTAGACAACACTCTCTTTGCTCTCTTAGTGACAAAAACTAAAAATGCATTGAAAGGCATAAATGGCATACAATTCATATATTGCTTATATGTATGGCTTATGTCTCACAACTTATAGCAATATATTATTTGAATAGATATCAAAGCTCTACACAAATAAATTAACTTTACTTTCTGTTGGGA
Source organism: Chamobates pusillus (assembly GCA_034699945.1). Taxonomy (NCBI): domain Eukaryota; kingdom Metazoa; phylum Arthropoda; class Arachnida; order Sarcoptiformes; family Chamobatidae; genus Chamobates; species Chamobates pusillus. The sequence goes on from JAQGCQ010000014.1 coordinate 12,522, forward strand.
TGAAAAGATTATTAATTTTTAGTGTTTAAAACCACTCTCTGGCTCTCTCTCCTACCCTCTCCTCTTCTCTCTCTCCGGAATGCATTTTATGGATGAGTGAACATAAAGTTTAAAAACTATAGCAAACGTTTAATACATTAAAACTTTTGGGTTAAAGTGTTAGCAAAAGCTATCGGATTGAATGAATAGTCACAAGAAGTGTATATATTGTGACCAAAGTATACCAAACGCACCATTTGTGAGCATAAGTCAACTCATGAGCTCATAGATGTATAGCCATCCTTCATAGACATGAGCGCTCTACATATTATAGACCGGAGTTGTTAATCGTTATTAAGGGGCGCTGCTATTAAAGCCCAGTTAATGAATATTCATGAGTTAACCATGCTCAATATACTAAAATGATTGCAAACGATAGAAGACATCGTCGAATAAGTTTATACATTGAATGAACAGATTATTAGTGAATGAAACAAAAGACGATGAGATGACAATAGACAGAGAGAATCAACTGAATGGCAGTCCACCAAACAGTCTGTGCCTTAACTGGGATTAAATGTTATAATAGAGAAATGAGGCGAAAGAATCGCTAAATATTACATATTATTATATAATATTAAATACACTAAAGCTTTACCGCTAACTAACAACTGAAAACTGGAGCCGCACTCAAATAGGACTGAGTTCACTTTTGCACAACTAATCACAACTAATAACACCATTTATTTACTCAAATATAAATATATGAACAAATGTGACGTTCGGTTAATTGTCATTATTATTATCAGTTATACTGAATATGAGTTCATTAAAACATATTCTCTGCTCTTCTCAGCTATAGATCAGAGAAAATGAGCAAAAAATTAATCTGAAAGGGATTACTCAGTTGGACGAACATCTCAACACCAAATCTCAGCCAAATTGAAAACATTTACTCATTTTAATTAACATTACTCTTAGTTTCGTTTTATTCAAATCGCATTTTAGGCCCAGAATATGGTTTCTCTTTTTCCTTCACTCGAATTAAATATAATTCACATATTTTTAATCTTCACTACAATTGTATTCAATTTTTTTTGTGGATAATAATCACTGCGAATAAAGAGTCACAATATATGAACTTCAAGTCATTTAAGCGACGAAATTGAGTAGAAATCCACTAAAAATTCAGTCAAACAACAAAAAAAGGGACCGAAGAAAAATCGGTTTCTTGTTTTGGTGTAATCTTAGTGCACATGAACAGTTTATGGGGTGCCGTAGTATATGTCTAAAAATTCAAAAGTGGAAGAATACACTCAAAGCCTGATTTTTTTTTCTGCTGAAGAATTGCTTTTCTGTTAACAACGAGTGATGGCAAAATGGAAAGGACTATAAATAGTGTGTTACCTATATTTAAAAAGCGGAGTAATATCTTCTGATCTGATGTGATGTGAAGTGATTGTATCGTTCAGTAATTTGATAGTCGAGTCCTCAAGTAATTTGCTCGACGTTTGCAAATTGTGGTGAGGGCTGAGCCAAAAGCGTGCACTCAATACAAGACAATATCATTATTTGGCACTAAAAGCACTAACAAATCAGTCGGTCCTCTCTTCTCTCAAAACAAAGTTTACAACACATTCAGCACAACATCTAATGAAAGATTAGATTTGAATATTAAGACGAAATATAGACGGAAATCAAGCGTACAATTAGTGAGTGAACTGTACCTCAATTGGAGAGACATTCAGATTAAAGTCTTATATTTCATTTGTGTTGTGATTCTAATACTGAATAACATATTTAATGATTGCAATCATAATCATCAGCGAAGAAGAAGTTTTATCAAAGAAGTGTAATCATCAAGAAAGTGGGTGGGATTGTCAAACCATTGATGGCACACATACAGCCTGAGTGCTTGTGCTGTGCTATGCATGCGAATAGAAAATCTCAATTCAATTCATTGATGATTTTTATGCCAAACATTATTATTATGCGAATCAGAATAAAGAGAGAGAATAAGGCTTTCAATACTCTTTTTTATCAAAAAACAAATTTCAATATCTGTTGTCGGATATGAACAGGAACAATCTGATCATTAAAGACTTGCTAAATTGGCCGCTATTCTAATGGAGCGCATCATTCAATATCATTAATAGTGATATCAGTATCAGTGTATCAGACAATTGTTTGAAAGTCTATATTCAATACTGTATTCAATAGATTCTAATCTATTCTGACATCAATTTATTTCTCTATTCTGTATATCAATTCACAGTAATTGAAACCTAATATTGCAGTTCATTAGAGATAAACCCATTATAAACAAGTATTGAATTTATATATTTATTACAGAATATTAATAATTATATTAATATTTCAAATAAATTCAGTAATAAAACAAAATTCCGTTATTAGTCATTAAAACTAATCAAATAATGTTTTGAATAATCATTTGGTTTTCACTTTAATATCAAAATTGAATTTTTCGAAAAACAAAATACTATTTTTTTTCCAACAAAACACACAAAAAAGAAGACTATTTGGCAGAGGGTTTGACTGTATTTTGATGGTTGAGCCAAATTATGCGAATACAGTACTTAAATAATTTGTTGTCAAAGAGAAGAGCAAATAACAAATCATCAAAACTAATGTCAAATGCATTGAAATGTGAACGGCTGTACCGAATCGAGTGAAGAACTTTCATCCGAATAGTTTTAGCGGAATATTCTTCCGAATCAGAGGCCAAACAGAGATATATCCAAAAAAGCGAAACTAAAAGTTTTTAAATAGCAGTGAATAACATATGAAAAGTGAAAAATTTAGAACACATTAACTGTAGAGACAGTATATTTGCAGATAAGCCGCCACAATGAACACAACGACCAACAGCACAGCACACCACCACTGCAGAGACACCCAATTCAGTCGCCGAGAATAAAAATTTAGTATAATTTTACACAACAGTGGAGAACATGGCATAAACATTAGGCACTGATATACTCCGGTTAACCAACAAAACCACCAAAATTTGGTAAATGTTTTGCGTAAATGCCATCACTTTTTAGTCATTGAAAACAACAATTTTTCCATTTGTTTGAACTCGTATTTTAGGGATGAGTTTTAGGGCAGTATCTCCTGATCCGCACAAAGAAATCATTTTTCAAATGCATTCAAATTCGTAATCAGAGTTAATGGCAATAGAATTGACTTAAAATATCAACTTTTCATTCGTTGTTTAAATTGAAAAACTATTTGCAGAGTTTTCACTAATTTATCTCTAATTCAACTAATTTTATATTTAGATATTAATGGTATTTATTTTAATGAAAAACCATTCAATAGATTTCTTTTATAAAAGTTTTCCAACAAAATCCGATCCCAAATAAAATGCTAAAACTTTCAAACATTCGACGGCAACGACTTTTCAGAGTATTTGGAGGGGAATCGAATGAATAGATCCCCATTAGATTGAAGGAGGATAGGGATGAGGAGAGGGATGAGCGACAAATAGGGATCACATGAATAGCAGACAATGGGATCAAAAAATAGAAGTGAAAACAAGTATTACTTAAAACGAAATTCAATTCAATAGTAAATAATCTCTTAATAATCGAATAGTAGTTCGAAAACACTTACATAAAAAGTTCGTAAAATCCGTAAAAATTTGTGTTTAAAATATTGTTATTAGTTTTTAGTCTTTTTCTTGCATTTGAGTGAATGTCGGAATGTTTGCAAAACTATTACTCGGAAACTAATGGATAACTTATTAGTTATACAAAGTTTCACTTTATATGAATGATTTGGGCGTAACTCTTGAGAACATACTTTTTTAACAACATTTTAGTGTTAAACAAATTCAAACTATTTTTAAAACTAATGTTAAACACGAATAAAAAACGAAAGTTATTTGGAAGTAACCAAAAGAACAACAAAAAAAAAGAAGTGATTTTCAGTCCAATGTCTGAAATGGTTTTGAATATTAGCCTCCAATGCCTCCAATGTCTGACTATTTGTGAACAATGAGTGAATGCGTTAAACAGTTGTGTAATTAAAAAGATTAAAAATAAATATTGTAATAAATTATTGAATTTGAGAGTTTGATTAGTCAGTCAGTTCTCAATCATATGACAAGAATTTCTGTCGGGTTTTGGTTTGTAATTAACTATTATTGCAAATACAAGTCGGAGACCAATCCGATCGATGTGTACTCTTATATAAAAAATACACTTACGGTATGTATGAGCACAGCATTAGGATAGAGATAACACATTGAGTCTCCAGAGCTGTAAAGCAATAAATACACAATACGTTTGAATATGGGAAGGTGTGTGCGGCAATCGGCACACAAAGAGTATTGCAGGCCGGGTGGTCTTTAAAGCCGATCGCAGCCTCACTCTGTCAGCCTTTTTTTCGTAGTTAGGCTTCTGATGCCTTCCCTTCCTTAGTATAACACTAACTGCATCTACCTGTTGATGGAGAGACACATCCAAACAGAGGTGACTCACAATTGAATATAATTCTTATATGAGAACAATGGCTAGAAATCGATTGGACAGAATTGTTTGCACACAACTGCACAACCATTGCTAAGATTTATTAATAAGTTTTTGGCAATAAATTTATATTCGGTTTATAATTATATTTGTATTATTGACGTAATTCTGAGAAATGTGAACAAAAATTTATGACTTATCGACTCGATTAGGGGCCGGACTATCAAAGGAGACAAAAATTCTATTCCAAACGCAAATATGAAGCAAATAAAGCAATGGCTATAAAATGATAACTTATTTGTTGGGTTCAATATCTTAAAATTGTTATCAAACATAACTGAAAGTTAAATACAATTTTATGGCAATTTATTGCCTCCAATAGTCTATCACTTGTTGTTCCGAACAATACTTTGTTCGCCAATAATATTATAGCAAATGGCAAATGGCGTACACATTGTCAGTACTACACAATATCACAATAAAACTTTGATCCGAAATAATATTTGATAGCTTTGATAGAGTTCTTGTGATCAGAACATACAATATATACCAATACCTGACACAACCAAACCATACCAGCAATATATGCCTCGATAACTGATAATGAACTGGAGGTTTAGCTACTGATAAAACACTAATAAAACTAATAAAAAGTTGTTATTTAGAATATGAAGACATAAATCAGCCAATACTTAGTCATTAGATCCCAGAAAACACTGACATTAATAACACAACAAATATACACTTTTTTCTCGATATTGCATTTCATACAAAAACTATTGCTTATTGTTTTTTCCTTATCCCTAATATTATTAGATTCTGAGCTCAAACTCAAACCCCAATCGAATCGACAAATCAAACAACGAAACCAATACTAAGAGCCGACACACAAATAGCAGTAAAACTTTGTTCGGACAATAAAAATCAGCCCAAAATGTGGGATAATATTTATTGTGATTATTTTGCCGACTATTGTGTGACTATTGTGTCTCTCAATTATCGGCAGAGGAATAGATGTCAAATGTAAGCAATGGATGCAATAATAGTCAACAAAGAGATTCGCACTCAATATCTATATATAAATAGAGAGTAAAAGAGATGAACAAAACTATATTAAAGTTCTGACATCACATCAAATGCTTTATTGAAATGGCATTTCGTGCAGAGTTCTGATGCGGTATTGGATATGAGATGAGCACTGATTTTTTTATGCCCGAGTCTATGGATGTGTCTATGGATGTGCGCCTGCATTACAACTGCTATATATTGATATTACAGACTCTTATTGTATTAATACTATTAGGTATTGGAGTTATGTCTTATTTTTATATGTTGTCAGTCCATAGACTGTTGTATACATTGTTTATAAGTATACGGAAAAGCAATAGAATTATACGGTTTTGGCAGTGGGTACGGATGGCAACGGATGCCATACTCTGTTAACTGAGTTATTTGTTTCACACACAAGACATACAGACATTCACGCGATCCGCACAAACAAACTGGAAATTGGAGAAACTGAGGAGAGGTTTTCAAATCAAGTGAACACTGCATCTGATGCAGTGCCTCAGCCCTAACCATATATAAGCACTCAATCCAATGCAATTAATTATTAAAAGAGCACATATATAACCAATACTAATATATATAAAGAGTATAACTGCAGTTGAAGTACATTTCGTGTGTTTTGTAATTCAACGGCAAAACTATAAAATGGGATCTCTTTCTCTCTCTCTTCTCAGTGTTTCTCTCTTTTTGCTACTTTTGTCTACTCTTTGAATCTCTCACTCAATACTGACGGCACACTCGACGACAATACGATAACGAAGAAAAATACGCTCTGATCTCAATTTATTCTACAAAACAGTAATAATATATGAATTAATGAGAAAGAATACAGTCCTCGACAACTAAATAACATGTAATCACAGCCACAACCCCTCACATCCAACAACACTCAAAATAGTGATCAGATGAGATGAGAGGAGAGGGGAGATTGAGAGCGAACACTGCAATGAATAGGAGAGGGTTATGAAATTGAGAGGAGGCAATAGCATATAATTTCTAGTATTTCATCAGTAATGCCCCACATTTTGATGGCCCGACTCCAACACATCAATGAAGACGTACACAAATTAACTCTGAAGTTAAACATTACATCTAATGTCAGCTGTAATGCCAATGAAATCGGTGAGGCTGTGCGCTAATGACTATACTACTGGTGGACCGCATTGGGTAGAAAAATACTTAATATCAAGAAATGACTGACTGCTCAAAACAAACCAACCGAATAGAAGACCAAATTAAGAGTGAATTAAAAAACACTCTGTGTTTACCTAAACATGTGATAAGCCTTAAAATAAATCTACTTTTCGTTTAAAACACTATTTCACCCAAAAAACTGATTCAATGAAACGCTAAGAAAAGTATTGAATTAACTTTACTTTTAATGACTCATTGTATTCACTCTTCAGAACTATTAGTTTTCATTGCATTCAATAATAAATATATTTTTGAAGTTTATTTAAAAGAAAATCCATTTCTTATCAACAAATAAATTAAGTATTGAATCAAAAAAAAGTTTATTCAATGAGAGAATTGCAAAATCAAACAAAGAATTTCATTCAATGATTAATAAATCTGTTGGTCTAACAAATAGCTATTAAAACATTTGGTATTCATTGCGACCTTATTTTCAATATCGGTTATGAAACTGCACTCAACAAAAGGTGAGCCAAACAGTCATAAAGTGATGTATGGCCCAAACCATCGCCATTGACAGCACAGACATTGACAGCGATCGCAACGGCAAACGTATTGAAGCAAATGTATAATTAAATCCCAATTTATATTCACAAATCATTCGCTTATATTCTTTGCGTTCTTTAAAGTCAGTAATTGATAGCAATATAAAAAAAACTAAAGTGAAGACAATATCTTTGAAATCTTACCTCTTTGTTCGTTTCGTTCTCTGATTCGGCCATTTTGTCAGTTAATGTATTTTCATCTAAAGTTTGCAAACTATTGTTCCTGTTTTGTAATAATCAAAGCATTCAATACATTGTAAAACAAAGAGAATAATCATTGAAATGAGTCTAAAAAGTGATCTGAATTCCTAATCGAAAGCTTCAATTCCATCATTAATTGGAAGATAGCTATAGTATGAGTCATTTTTTGGCAATTTTAATTTGAGCTTGTCAATTATGAGTATTATTAGAATAATGGCTACAGTTTTCCGAACAGAATTTTAATTATCATAACCTGAATCACAATAGAAATTAAATTTCAAAGGAAATAATAGGACTACAGTTGAGCTTATAATCAGATATCGATGCGATGGCAATGTGTGTGCAATAGAGCCCTAACGCTATTAATAATGACATTTATGATCAGTTAGGCCTTGACTATAATTTAACGTTCAGACAAACACTCATTTTAATAGCTATAAGAAAGTGCTATTTGAAAGTTACACGAACAAAACTATATATAATAAGTAATAATTGTATTTATTTTAGCTCTCACTTTGTCTGTTAAACTTTGGTTCGACATTTAATTTTTAATTCTGTGCTCAAAAAAAATCTATCTCTCCTTAAATTGGAATTGAAAAATGGGAAAAACTTATGCAAATGTCTTCGTAAAGACAATTTATGATAGATAATTGCTCGCTTATCAATTTTGGTGATATTTTTTCCTGGGTATTAACTCTCAGGGACTCATTCGACTAAATTAATTTACATTTAATACGCTCTTTGATTGTCACCAAAATTGATTTGAACATGATAATTTTGTTGGTTTTTAATTCAATCATTATTTATAATCTTATATTTGATTGGACTTACTTTGCATAAAATGAATTCTCATTCCTCCAGCACTGGTCTACTTGTGATGAATTGTCACTGGATTGTGATTGGTTCAAGGCTGGTATGAGCAAGAGCATATTTAAAAGGAAAAAAGCACAGATTAGACTCAATTAAAGCTTTTATGTGAAAGATTAAAATCGCTGTTTTTTTCTCAACATTTCGATTAAAAACAATTGGAAAAACAGTTAAACTATTATTTTCTCACAAACTTATTAATTGTTAGTTTAAAACATAAGTTTAAGGAAATATTTGTTAGAAAAACACAAACTTTATTTGTATTGAAAAGTGAGGTATATATCACTCACCACTTGTTTGTAAAACTTTTGGTTGTTTTATGCAATTGTTGTCAACTAATGAAGACTCTAATAATGATGAGTTGTTCGCAGCTATTATTTGTTTGTCTCCTTTTGTTTTACAATCAATTGTCTGTAAATATTAGGAGAGAAAAGAAATAACATTTTAGTTATAAATATTATTTTTGACAATATTTGCAAAATTTATTTTTTTCAGAGAAAAAAATGCAGTCATTAAATGAATTAAAGGTATAATCGATTAATTTTTTCTGAATTCAAGTCTATCGCCGCTCGAAATAAATGAATTGCAAATAAGAGGAAACACAAAAACATTCCTAACTTTTTGATTATTATTTTGTGTGGAAAAAAGGTTTTCTTTAACTTTTATATCGTTATTATTATTTACGTTTCATTATTATTATATTCATTCTTAAAATCGATTTTTTGGGAAAATTGTTGAATCAAATTATTTGCTCAAATCGGCGCTCAATGATTACAATGCGTTTCGAAATTCAATTTAATAATAAAAAGTTTGAAAAAAATAAGAAATTTTATTATAAATTGTTTAACTGAAATAATTGACTTGTAATTGTGAGCAAAACTATCGGAAATAGGTTCGTGGTTAAGGCAAACATCAGGAAAAATATGCCAATAAATTGAATTAAACTGAAAATTGTGGAAAAATAATTATTTCGAAAAAAACGCCGATTTATTTATAATCAGATAAATAGACAATAAGTTTAAACGAAGTTTTAGGGAAAAAACCATTTTCTTTGTTCTCTTTGAATGCATATCAAAATATCAATGAATTAGTGCTCTATTAGAAAGACTTATAGATATAATTAATTGAGTTATTGAGCATAAAATGCAAGTGATCAGCATTTGGTCGCTGCCTGTGCTCTGCATCACTTGAATGGTTGTGTCCTTGTCCTTGAGTGCTCTATTCAGTGCTCTATTGAGTGTTGTATCGAAAACTATTTTCAATAATATTGTCGACAAATATATATTAAAATCAAATCAATGATAGTTAGAGACAAATGAGTGAAAACGTAATCATTAAACCAAAGCCTGAACTTAAAAATCAGAAGTTTGGCCAACAGTCAGATCAGAGCGAATGATAGCTTCAATCAGGCGGTACAGAGCAGCTCAATGCGAGAGAGCAGAGCACAGGCACACAAACGCACAGCCAGTTTTGACAAAATGCATTTGTGCTCAGCACTGATGCGAATCTCCTCAATCACTCTATAACTCTCTGCATAACAAAAGGCATTCGAACGCAGGAAACAATAGGTCTGTTCTCTTAGGAGAGAGCATATACTGCAGCGCAAGAGCACAGCACAACACTACCCACAGACTAGATATCCCGAACCCGAGGAAGTCACTCAATACTAACTAAATAATAGATTAGTAATTAAATAAATGAAAAAAATTAAATCTTACATTTTGTGTCTCTTCTTTGACTACTGGTTCTGTTTGTTGTCTATCAATCCGTTTCGTTGATTCCTCACAACTATTATCTTCTTTTTCTCTTCGATTGTGTTCTTTGTTTTCCTCTTCCCGTTTGTCGTTGCAGTTGATTGTGATTGTCGTCAAATCTAACAGAAAAAAAGAGATAAACACAAGAAATTGAGTCTCAATTTTGAAATAGAGTTTAGAACATTGTTTGCTATAAATAATAGAGAAAAAAGATTAGCAAAAAAATAGAGCAAAGAATAGAAATATAAGTTATATTTTTCGGTTAAGCTTTCATTTGAGGCGTTATGAGAGTTAAAATCGGACCCAAATATAGCCATTTCGAGACTCACATAAATTATATTCACTAAAAATGTATGAAATCGTTTGTGTGTTTCTAAAAACCGTGAGAGAGAGAGAGAGAGAGAGAGAGAGAGAGAGAGAGAGAGAGAGAGAGAGAGAGAGAGAGAGAGAGCTTCTCACTTTCTCAACTGTTAGGTGTAATAAAAAGTTAGAGTCCAACACATAAGTGATATATTCTTTGTAACATTTTCTCAAACGAAAGGTATTCACAGCTAATACTTATAATAAGTTACATAAACATCACAAGAAAAATAAATGGGGAACAGAATTAGGTAGAGTTGGAGAGCAAATGGCTCAATCGCCTGTGCCGCACAGCCAGCGTATTAGCATCAAGGGATTTGTGCTGGTTGTGCACCTGGAGAAAAGAGAGAGTACATCCATACGTTTTGTTAGTGAAAACCAAAACCAAACTCTAAATTCCATTATATTATTGTTGTGTTAACTCATTCCCTACTAATGGCAGGTATGGTATAAATTATGAGCATTTCTAATAATGTAATAGAATGTTACACAACACACACACATAAGGAAAGGCATGTTTGGGCGAATAGCATTCATTTTGCTGTTAACCCTTGGAGAGGATGCCAGTGATGAGGATTGAGCAGCAAAATGAGAAGTGGTTGTTTGGCACACAAAATACTACTTATTATATGACTTCACTTAATTGTTAATCAACTTTTGAGAAAATACTGCAAAAATAACTATCAATTTAGTCAATGATACAGATCTCAGCCCTAAAAGTATTAATACAAATATAATAATATTTTGTTTACTTGTTTTGCGCCCAAAAAAATGCATAAATAATAACATTATTCAGATTAACTCAGAATAATAGGGAAGCACAGGTGTATGGGATGCCAATGATGTGAAATAATCATCACTTTAGGCCAGACATACTTGAAAAGTGAGTGAGCACTGCAGCGAAGTCAATATGCAGGCGATGGCCTATCATTAGATGTATGTATGATTATGATCATGGCCATTTATGTTCATCAATGTATAGATTAGATGATGAGAAGCAAAAAAAGATACCAAAACTAATTCATATCAGAAATATTTTTCATCTAATATGTGGTTTATGTGAAGCACATCCTAACAAATAATGCAATAAATTATAATTTTCTCTCTTTTCTATCCAAATGTAGTATAAGTTTTGGAAGAGACGACTAATACTTGTGTTCAGTACTGACTACTACTGGCGTTAACTTTATATAAGTTATATATAAAACAATTAGTCGATACAAATAACAATAAATCGACGGCAATGTCTATTATCATAAGAGTGCATACACTGTGCAAACAGAGAGAGGGAGCGATCCTTTGCCAGCCATCGCATCAGTATATTGTAAGTATTGCCAGTGTATTGTTGAGCGCAGAGAACAGCACACCATGTATTGAATGGCATAGGATTGGTATCGCGTGAATGGAACGGCAAAACGTTAGTTCAACATTGCCTTAAATCATGCTCGAAATCAAGTTAGTCAGACCATTATTTTTAATGTGTGGCATTAATAACGGGGAGAATTTGTGGATGCATTCGAGCTGATTACTAACTAACTCGAGAAACGCTCAGCACAAACAGTCTATAGTATTGATTATGAATTAAACGCATTTTTCGAGTTATAAATTCCGAGTAGAGATCGAGAACTGAAGGACTGAGACTTTACTTCTTTTTGAGACAAAATTTCTTCTCTATCTATCTATCTATTCGTGTGTAGAGCACACCATCGCAATCATATAACCAGTGCCTACCAAACACATACTCTTTTGAAAGGGGGGAACAGAACTAGCATTGAATCGACACTTTTCAAAGGAGTGTTTAAACTTTTTATACAAAGTTAGCGCTAAAAGTGTTTTCTATCGACTGTTTTGGGCCCTTAATTAGTATGCGTATACATGTTTCCCATTATTATATAATATAGTCTAGTTAACTTATAAGTAAATATATTAGATTTTATTTAGTCTACCAGTATATGTGCCAAAACTTATCGGAGACATTCTTATGAGTGCGTCTGTATAGACAAGAATAGGGCGAATGCTATCAAAACAGTGTTCACCTCAAACACAGCCACTGATAATCACAAGAAATCTATTTTTCGATGAGATATGAGTTTTAAACTAAATTTTGATCGAAAAGTAATTCAAAATTTTCCCTAAAAAAGTATAAAATTATTCCAAAATAAAGACCTATACTATACTAAACACCAATCAATATATAAATCGGAGTAAAAATGTTTTCTTTATTCAATACAAAAAAAATCATTAAATGAATATTTATTTTAAATGAAAAATTTCCTTTAATTTGATCTGACTTTAAGCCAGTCCTTCAAATTGACAGAACATATAATTCATTGAATTATTTTAAAAATAATTTCTGTTCAGTTGAGGGCACGGATTGAGTAAAAAAGAAGAAGATATGTTTAGCCAATAGATGGGCGAATGGGATATATGTCTATTAGTATTTGATTTGGTGCACAGATTGTGCTGGTTATGTGCAATACTGGTTTAGAATCGGGAATTTTTCAATAAACCGATGACCCGAATTCGCAATTAATGTTTGATTTTATTTCTCTATCCCTATCCCTATCCCTATCCCTATCCCTTCACATAATTCTCGTATAAGATATGGTTCCGAATGTGAAAAGAATTTCAAAACAAGTAATAAATTTTTTTAAGGCAATTATTATCATTATTATTATTATTTCATATATAAGAGTAATTTAGTGGAGAACTGGACTTATAACTCACTATTTCTAATATAAGTCTAAAAATATTGCGCTTAACTGAAGAGACGGATCACTTTTGTGGCGCATAAACACTAATAATATTCATCATTAGATTGAATGCATTGAATGCGACGGCAATTGAATTGATTTTGGATTTGAAATCAGTATCAGAGAAGAGAAGAGCCTTAAAATAAAGTTAGTTATATATCAGATCACGTCTTCTTAAGAGAGGCAATACATCTCATGACACTATCCTATCCTCAATGCTCTGATACTATCAATGGGCTATCAGTGCTGGTGCTGTCGACCCCCTTTACATTTTTTATCTGCCAGAGCTGTTCAAAGCCAATAACAACTTATTGATGGGCTTTTGTTTGTCAATTTTGTCAAATAAATAGTCCTTTGGCCAACTGGCAAATGCTCTAGCACAAACTCTAGCAAATTCCCTTTTCAAACAGAGAGTCACTTTAATTTATGAGAAACAGCTACTTATCAAAAGGGAGAGAGCAATAGATTGCCTGTGCCTATGCCAGTGCTGTGCAACAACAGGCCTTATTGCTGTTCGAATTCATCGGCCCTATTAATGGCTGTACATTGAGATGCCGTTAACACAGCCTTACCAATGCCTAACCAGGATGAGGATGCCCTTAATAGTTATTGATCTTTATATATGAGTTTTTGGGGGCCAATATCCGCTTTTTTAAAGACAAATATAACACACAGGGATGAGAATGGGATAGAATGGCAGAGAATGGCATAGAATAGTATAGAATGGGATAGAATGGGAAATATAAATCATTACTACAGAAAAGAAAAAATGCATTACATTTTCGAAGTGAACACAACTTATATAATATATATATAACTTATATATATTGTGAACATATCTATAAGTTTTGCAGTTCGAGCGCCAGTTTAGGGGAACGTAAATACAATAAATCAATTGATGTTAAGAGTCAGAGAGAAGACCAAAAAATTTATTATATATAAAAACGAAACTAAAGAATTGTTAAAATAAATATTGCCCCTTGCTATATTGCTATATTGCAGAGACTACACCAACACAGAAACTGATCCAATAAATTGAACACATATTATATTATCGGATGAAAAATGCTTTCAATGCTATGAATATTGCTTTAAATGAATCTCTCTCTCTCTCTCTCTCTCTCTCTCTCTCTCTCTCTCTCTCTCATCACTCTTCCCTCAATTCATTGATCTGTCTTTTGAGGCATTTATTTGGGCAGAGAGTGTATGCAAATGATAGTCAATTGGACGCCGACTTCGACCAAAGAAACGGAAACGTATATCAATAATAGTTGAAACGAATATTTCAATTATTATTTTATTATCTCATTATTATTTCCTATTTTGGGGGTCAACACCAATACAACAAAGTGTTGTACAGCAGCTAAAAAGAGAGGCAGTGCGATGGGAACTACGTTCATCTAAGCTATTAGGCGCTCAGGCCTAAGGGCGACGGAAAAGTGATGGCTTGAAATTGATAGATAGTTGGCTAATGATGTCACGACACGCTAACAAAAAACATATTCCCAAAGACAGGACACCAGTAATTCATGAGCTCTTTGATTGGCATAACAAGACTCGACTCAACTCAACTCAGACCTCTTTGCCGTCATTTTAAACGATGGCTAATAAACTATAAGTTTTATATAATATTATATAATATCCACAATAAGTGACTCGAAGTTAGAGTTAAAGCATTTGGTCTCTAATCGATTGCAACGATTCCTATAAGTTATGTAACGCTTAAGCGATATATAGAGCGATAGAGTCCTCTCCTGTGAACTATCCATTGACTTATTGAACACATCTTATCGGATAACAAATTGAATGGCAATCTGTTTCGCACAGCTATTGATGGCTCGCAGCTATTGATACCAATTTCTTCTGGGAGTTTGGCGTTTGACGTCTTTCCTAATTTAGGATTTTTTCCAAATAAGAACTGCTTTTTGTGATGAGAGGATGGCATCGATTGAATCGTGTCAGAGGACGGCACGTGTTTTGCATTTTTATGGCATTTTTCAGTCCATAGAAGTGCACAAAACGATAAAATAAAGTAACAAATGATACGGTTTTGCCATTTAATCGGTTGTCTCTCATATATTAGCATTGTCACTTTATATATAGCAACAACTTGACTGTCAGGTGCATTACCCTATTTAGAAGAGCTCATCATAGCTCCTCTCCGTCACCTGACCTGCACTGGTGTTGCATACCTGTGCGTTTGAATCGCATCAATAAAAAAATACCCTAAACTGAAGCAAATCGGCCTCAATTCAGGCCCAAAAGCAGTGGGAAAAAAATCAAACCACTTGTGCTCTCAATGCAAACCACAAAACCAATGATTTGATGCAATTCTGCACAACTCATACATAAAATATCGAGTGATTCGCTGCCAAACAATTCAAAGCAATTATTTGCACACAAAAAACACACAAAGAATGTAATAATTTTTTTGGCTTTGATTTTAATTTCTGATTTAAAATGCAATTAAAGACATGATATGCAAAGGTATTCATAAAATGTGATCCGAGAGCTATGAATCACACAACTTATTGCAGAGCAATCTCTGCATATCTATTGCATTGAATGTGCGATATATGGCGTTCCACTCTTAGTCTAGTCTGACATTAACTGTGGAACAATATTTCAATTATAAGTTGTATGATCAAGGATCATTGTCCCAATTAGTGTTAGATTTGATATTATTTTGTATTATTTTGTTGATGCCTTCACCACATGAAAAGTGATCCCAACATTCATAGCCAGAGCAACAAAATTGTATACCCAGTTCTCAGACATCGGACTGTATATAATTCCTGGGCCATCACCTGCTGAGCACTGGCTGAGCACAGGCTAAGCACTGGCTCTCATAGCAATAATTCACGCATTATATTACTAAATAAGTTACCGAATATATTGTATATAACTTATATGATAATAACTTATATACAAATATATTTAAAACTTTAAAAGAGCATAAAAAATATTATATTAGTTTTGAAGAGTAAATACTGAATATTATACGAAATATACGAGAAATGTATTTAATATGTTATACCACCGGTTAATAGTATAATAGATGAGTCTGAATGCCATCAGACTATACGTTAAATGCAAATAAAACGATATAACAAATAATAATATTAAATAATAAAAACCAAGTTTAGTTTACTCTAAAACTATGCAAAACTAATAACTATGTATCAAAAATCTGTGAACGCTTTTTCTTTGCTCGGCTCACAGCCTATGGCTTCTCTCTGAAAGTATGGTGTGCTTAAAAATTTTAAAACTTTTATCTCAAACACATATATTATAATATCTTTATTTTTTTTGTTCGAAAAACTGTTAAAATAGTATTCAAATTAAGTATACTTTAAATTATTATTATTGGAAAAACAGGTGTGTTATGGATGTTATGATAAAAGTTCACAAACGACTCCATATATTCCCTATCCATCGACCAGTGATTACAAAAATACGTTTGAAAATTGTTTTGTTACTTAATTTGGTGACTGTCCTTGTCTATATTCGACAGAGAGACAGGTCATTTTACGCATCATAGAATCACATGATTCTCATTCTATGGAAAACACTTTTATCTAACGTTTCTATAATTTTAAGAGACAATAATATTGTAGTCCCATCGCTCTGGCAATAAATGGCTTTTCATGTCTGGGCTTTTTGTGTAATCCATAGCCAATTCTTCGATTAGGCCATGCATGCAATCAATAGGCATAGACAGCGCACAGAGCACAGCATATAAACAACAGGTGCATTACATACAGTGAATACATATTAGTGTTAGCAGTGATTTCCGAGAATAAAAAATCATTGAAAAGCAGTAAAACTGAGTGTTTTCACTAATAATAAACGCCAAAAGCGATCAATTCGCACACAAGGAGAGGGACAGACATACAATTGTGAGGGAAAGATAGCGACGGTGTCTCACATCACCGGTTATGTCAACTCAACTTAATTTTGTTCGACTAAGAGTTGGGTATATTATACAGTATTAGAGTATTGTCTCTATTTTTTTTGCACAACTGATTGTTTTCCTAAACTGTAGCCATTTGTGTAGTGGGCCAAGGACTCGACCACGTGCTACCGATACACATCCAGGTGCATTACTGACTTACATTCAGCCGAAAAATACTATTTTTAATCTGTGTTTGTGTTTCGCATTTGACAGCAATAGAGAACGGAGTGTTTAACTCAAGTGAAACAATTCTCCACTATTTCTATAAAGAATGTAATTTTTTTATACTCAGAAATTGACTTTTAGTTTAGTTTTAGTCATACATCAAAGTTCTGTAAATAATATTCGGCACAAAAATTGAACGCTTTTCTGATTTTTATCAATTAGTCATATATTATGTATTAATGGATAACAACTCAAAAGTAAACTCAAAACTCATTTTGGGAAGACTTGAGACCATCAATAAATTTTGATCGAAAAGGAATGCTTGACTCGAATTCGAGTGAAAAAAATGTTTGAGATTGGGCTCAATTGCCAATTCAAGGACAGTTCGATACCAAAATTACATTACATTTATTGCATTCAATTTCTTAATGTTTGCCGTATTTTGAGATCCAATGGTTTTCCCCTTTATATCAGTCGATAGCCTTAACGAAGAGATCATTCGAAAAACTATACACGACTTTATGGTCAAGGTGATCCCTATGCTGCTCTTCATTAATTCTACCCTGATTTATAGTGAACAAAAATGATTAACAATAATACCTAGATTATCAAATATTTTCCAATAAGGGACAGTTGTTTTTTTCCTTAATGCTAATAATTCAAGGGATAGCTTTACATTCCTATTAGTTTTGGAGCTTTTTTTGTTCAGCAAAAAACATAATTTGCACTAATATTGTATGTCATCCCAACGGACAGAATATTCAAAGCAATCATTTGCTATCAAATGACTTAATCTTCGCTAAGAATCTAATCTCTGTTCGAGTGATAAATTCGATACTCGAATAGAAATACTTTAAAAGATAAGTTTGAGTCGAAATATAAAAAATAAATCTCATATTTATTTTAATTTCGGTGAAATTTTTCCTCTCTTTGTGCTAATACTGAATAAATATTCGGATAGAAATTAATTGAATAATAAAAAAGTAGAAAATATTTTTCTTGAAAAATAAAATTTTTATAACTTATTAGAAACAACTTAACAGAAGATTTTTCAAGTTTTCAAATATTCTGCTTTTTTGGCGAATACTCGAGAAAATAGCGTTTAAATATAAAAAACGTTTTATTGATGTTAGAAATGAACAAAATTTCATAAAAAATAACTTTTTAATATCAAATAAAAGTTTGAAGAGAAATATTTTATCGATACTAAGCATTGGGTCAGATAAGAGTCAACACAATCTCTCTCTCTATCTCTCTCTCTCTCTCTCTCTCTCTCTCTCTCTCTCTCTCTCTCTCTCTCTCTCTCTCTCTGCTATAAAAGCATTAAAGAAAAAAATTTGATGAAAAGAAGGCAAACGAGGAAAGAGATGTGTTTTGTCGGATGGAATCTTAACTCAGAATTTTTTTGAATCAACGAATTATATGCTTTTCGTATAAATTTTTTGCTGATAATAGAAAACAAGAGATGATGTGTTGTTGTCTCGTATTGTGTTATAATGTGTGCAGAGTTTGTATACTTAAATGTGTATCTATTTTATGATCAACAGTACAATTGTGAAGAGGTGTGAAATGGGAAGGAACTGTTGAGCAAAAGAACAACTTTCAAATATGTGTGTATGTTTGTGGCGGCACAGCCACAACATTGGCACTCTTCGGCACAATACTAAAGAGCACCTGTTATTGGAAAGGCATAGCACAGGCATAGGTGGCAAAGGTTATGAACGAGACATTAGTGGAGTAATAGTGAAACACCAAAAATGTTGTTCAATTGTGAGTGTAGTGTAATCTATGTATACAAATCTTGGCTCTTATGTAAGACTATTAGTAGTGAAGGTCAACAACCCATACATAGCAGACATCATAAACCACCCGATCCTAGGAAGGCGGTCACTGCCAGAGAGCACTGCAAACCGCCTGAGTTTTAAGGTATAATAAAAACAATTTACAGTACACTACAGGCGGACAGAAAATATTATATAAATATTGGCAAAAACCGTGAAAAGAATTGCCGATTCCTTAGTCGAGCCCTCACTCTCTTATCGAATCAATTATTATTTCTATTCTCCAAAACTATCTATTCATACATTTTATACACTTTTCTCTCTTATTTATAGCAAATAATTTGATTGAAGTTTATTTTGAAAATTGTTTGAATCTTACCTTTATTATTATTGGCGTCCTTTCGATCTAATTGTGGATCTATTTGTAGAAGACTTTTGGCATCAGATTCGGGCAAATCATCATCTAATCTGTTGTCTATATTTGAATTTGTTTTGTAATTTGTTGTTTTGAGCCAATGCTCTATCGCTGGAATTGGATCTAAACATTTAAAGAGAGAAAACTTGTCATTAGTTTCTTAAGAATAACAAAAATAAAGAAGAATTGAGTAATAAATGAATGAATAGTTAAATAAGTTATGCAAATGACTATCGCTTTGAGAAAAATATTTTAAAACTTTGTATTTAAAAATAAATGATTTGTGTTTATTGACCGCAAATATGTTCACTGTTTTAACTCAACACTTAAAGGTCAGGGATGTAAAGGGATGTATGAGATTAGAAGGAGAGCATAAATCTGTTGGTTAAGGTTAGATTCGTGCATATTCACAATGAATCCACTCACAAGTCTGGCCACAAACAGCACAGCCATAAAGTGAACATCACTTTATCTGAACATAACTATTATAATAACGAATAAAATCTCAAACAGAATGAAAGGAAGGAATGGAAAGCTTTTGGCACAGAATTCAATCGGTGTTTGACTTTTGCTACACTTAAGCAGTAATTGTGGTTTTGGCCGTTATTAGGATGTCGTGACCAATCGATGGCCCCAATCAAAGCCCTCACAGATTTATGTCGAATATAATGAAATTGTTATATATTTAAAGAAATCAAAAGACTATTGAAATCATTTCCAATACTCGTTCTTAAAGACAAACACAAAGAGAGAGCCGATTGTGCTCTCAATTCAACAAAAAATATTATTATATCCGCAATAATAGAGCAAAAGTGCAGTTATATAACGAATATATTAAAGTTTCAAACATAGATAGTGAGGAACCACTGCCCCCAAGGCTTATAATAAAAAAGCAGAAGAGATGCGGATAAGAACCACAATTAGGCTTCAATCAAATCTCCTTAAACTTTCGGTACTCTCCCTCTCCTGTGCCTCTCCCTTTGCCACCCTTATTCCCCTCTTTTTGGACTTTTACTATCATCAGTGGAATGGATGGCATCCACTCTTAAACATTTCATTGAGAGTTAATTCATTCTGAGCGCTCATATCCTGACTAAACACTGAACACCTAAAAAGTGTAGTTAACATTCATTTGAAGAGAAGTGCAATAATACTAACAATCAAAATATTATTAAACAAGAAATATAAGCCAAGAGATGCACAGTTCAGACACTGGGAGCTCATCACAAGCCGCCAGTCGAATGCTGTGCAGTCTATTTGAGCACAAAAAATACGACGAGTGGTGTGTCATAAGTGTGTTGTCTGTCTGTTTTACGCCACAATTACCGCACTTTAAGGCAGACAACACTCACAACAAACGACAACATTTTTTTTTCTCGGGGAAAGACTTCAATTTGGTGTATGTATTAACACAGAGACCAACCCCACAGTCAGACCACTGCACATAACACGAGAGTAAATGTGATCTCTTTTTTTTGTGGTGTGTTTTAGCACCGATTGCTCGCAGTGTATGCGAAGGTTGACTTAATCAACATTATGTGGGATCAAAAACTAACACAAAAACCAAAAACATGTAAAACATATTAAACTCGGATATAAATTGAATATTTTGTTATTTATTTCAATTTCAATGTTATTTATGTTCTGATGACGAATGTATGCGATCTTCAAATGAATCAAAAAATTGATTTTTATTACACAACAAGTTTTGTATTTATTTATTTGTTGGAAAGAACTCGATTCAAATCAATTTCTTCTCTTATTTTTCTCTATCATTAAATATCAAAAGAGATAATAGATTTCCTAATCTATTAGAAATCAAAACGATTAGCCCAGGAATATATTGACGGACAAACCATAACATAGCACAGCATATCATCGAACAAATTGTTGTTCAAAGCTATAAGGCATTAGTCAAACGGGGAATCAAAAAACTTAAGAAAAATAAAATTAAGTCTGAAATTAGGTAAAGTGCATCCATCGCACAGTGCATCGCACTTATCATGTATATAAGATTATTGGTGGTTGTGCTCACTTGTGCTCAGTTTTGCTCAGCTTTACTCAACTAATATCAAAACGAATAATATTGAATTATATTAGTTTTGGCCATGGTAATTCATTGGTAATTCATTGGTAATCTATTACAAAAGGAATTTTATGGACGAGAGGGAGACTCAACTCAGGCACACACACAATATTGAGAGAACAAGAACAATATGCATCTGCATAACAGGTTATGGCACAGGCATTGCTGGACGCACCCACGACCTGATAACGAAATTAATACACCCATCAAAAGGCAAACATCAAAAACTTCAAACTTAATATTTCTTTTGCTTTAAAGCAAAATATTTAATATATATTAAGAATAAAAAGAGAATAAAATATCAGAAGTGAAAAAAATACAATGCTTTTGAATGCACGCCATCATAGCTGACGGCCCTCTCGATAGCAGACTAAACCTATTGATCAAAAGGCCGCAAAAGGAATGGGCGAACACTTTTACAGGAACTGAGCAAAAGAATGGTGTATTCTCTGGTTTATAGCCAGAAATGTGGTGCACGTCTAGAATGGGGAGCACTAGTAAGCACTAGTAGGGCCATCATGATGATGATGTTTGGACCATCAAAGCCATCATCATTATTATCAATTGTTTCTTATCGACACAAAAAGTTAATGTATCGCTCATTGGAAGGCATTCATTGGAGGCACGAATTTGGAGACCAAAAACATATCTCTTTATTTCTCATTCTTATGGCGTTCACAATATGTGAGTCTCGCCTTCATTGCTATATTCAGAGGTTCTGTATTCAGAGCTGTCGATTCACAAGAAATACATTATTGACTGACTCAAGGCCAAGAATGTGGTGCTCACCACTCAGTCAGATATGGTATTATAGACGACTGGCCTGTCTTTGATGATAAAAAGTGTTTCTGTTGCCAATCGCACGATTGACTATCAATTGCTATGTCTATAGTGTTGTGTCGATTATCATGACTATTGTGATGATGATGATGGCTATCAGAGGCTCTTATTCTGTGCCCTCTTGTTTATGATGAGCCAATGATGGCATTTCGAAGACAACGGATAATCTTATATTATTCGGAGCGAAATGTTTGGCCGTAATAGCAATCAAAACGATCGTCGATCGCATAAAAAACTAATACAACTTTTCTATTATATTATAAGACATAAGAGGTTTTGGGAAGAAATTTCTCACAAGAATTCTGTCGGAAAAGCAAAACCAAAATAATAATCGAAACTAACTCTCAATAACTATTGTAGTGTACAATAAAAATAATTTAATATTAAATGCAGTTCCAGTCAAGCAAATCGGTTAAAATTTTTCTATAATTTTTTTTATATTTGTCTCTCCAGTTATTCTCCTCTTTTGTCTTTTGATTCAATTATACAGAAGAGAAGTGAAAGCATAAAAAACAGGCGAACAGAATATCACTTTTCAACAGATATATAACAAAAGGTATTAATAGTATTAAAGTTTCCGACAATAAGTTTTGATAATAAAAGAGAGAGAAGAGAGAAGTGATGCGAAAATTATGAAATTCTTTTCAACATTACTTATGTAATCGCAAAATATATTCAATATCTGTATAAACATAGAAAATATTGTAATAATTGTCTGAATATTAGAAACACTAAAACTGAGTACAACTGTGCTCTGGAGAGTACGGACTCACAAAATAAGAAGAATTAGGAATTATATACTTCTGTGGAGAGAGAGTGAGCCTAAAAGCTATTAAATGTTAAGTCAAACTTACATGTCGTTGGGATAACATTAAATAACTAGTGCTGTGCAAAAGCGATGCTAACATCCGCACAAAAGCAATACTTTCTCTTCTATACAATCCATCGATTAAGAGATGTGTGGACACAAGTCGTCGCACAAATACACTCACAGAATAAATGGCTTAATAGCGTTGCGATGGACAGTAGGAGTCAAGTCTGAGTCAATTGTCTTTTCTCTTATTAAAGGCAATCAACAAAAGCGAAGAAGTGTTTACTCGAATTACTCGATACTATTGACCAGACTATCGGTGATCACAACACCGAACAACTTATAAATAATTTGATTCACTTTTAGTGTTGACACTATTATCACCACTATATCAACAATTCAGAGGAGCACAGCCTCACTTAGTGGGAGAGAGAGAGTCGCATCGATACTCTGAACGTCAAAACATTGAAATATTAAGAAGTAGTTTAACAGTTGTATAGCACTCAGGGTTTGGTAGCAGTGCTCTCAACTTTAAAGCTATTGTATTTGAATGGTATATAACTTTTTTAATACTATTTCAATGGCAGTACTGTATGGGAACCGATCGGATCGACAGCACTGTATGCACTGGACTAACTTGTGCGAAGTGAGTAGTGCCTGTGCTGCGCCACACTCTGTTACGTCGTATTGTGGGCCGTTAAGTTCGGTAATGTTATGTTATGGGCGAATGATATGTAGTGTCTCCCCTCCATAGGGAACTACGTGATGAGGAGGATGAGCACAAGCACAGCACACACACACAACTCGCACAGCACACAACACACACAGGGCTCTAAACAACACAAACTAATGCTATGCTAAATGAGCCCTAAATAACTGACTCCTCATTGCATTGCATTTATAAAGTATTCAAAAGTGAATATCTATTTGATTAGAATTTCTTATTTTGTTTCTTAGTTTTGTTTTTATTCATAATATCAGTAATTCTCTGAAATCAGTCATTCTTTTGAGACATTTGTTAATTACTTATAATCTATTGAATGATTGAAAACAACTTATAAGAAACAAAGACAAAAGTGACTGAAGTCTTGCCAAAAGTGTAACACATTTTCCTGTTTAAAGTGATTCAGTTTATTGAAGACCCAATCTATCTATCGATGGTTTGAGAGGGCATACATACGAAGCACTCAATTGCCAGCGCCTACTCATATGGCACTCATATTTGAGAGATGAGATTTCGTTTGTGTAATAATATTTCACTACTCATTCAATTCGATGCATAGAATTTGGGTCAATAGGGCTCACACAGAGCACAGCCTTACCGATCCTATCACAACTAAATAGGCGACAATTAATATTTGAGACCCGCATTAAATCAAAATCAAAATTGAAATAAAACTGAATTCAAATAACAGAAAAAAATAAAAATAACATTAAATCAAAATAAACTTCAAAACACATATTTTGATTTTAATTACATTATCGCTTGTATTGAATCCAAGATCATTTTTGTTAGCAAATTATTTTATTGCAATAGTTTTTTTGTTCATAAAAGTTAACTATCATTAAAATTCTAATTTCAATAATGTTTTATTGAGAGAAAAAATAGTTATAAGTGAAGTGAAGTGAAGGTCCGCCAACAACTGGTATATCACATTTCAGAGCGAAATATTCAATTCAAGGATAGTTTGTTATTAACTAAAAAATTAGTGATATTTTGTATGTTTAATAACAGCCAAACAATTGCCGCAAATGTCTGTTCATTGAAACCTCTGTTTGGAAGTCAACACAACAACTGATCTCTATTTTCACAACTGATTTGATTTTAGGAACTGTTTTCACTTCATTCATAATTTGAGGCATCCCTCAAAAGAGAGGCAAAACACTAGACTCACGAGTCGGTCATTCCTTTTCTTGACTCTTGTTATTATACTAAACATTGAAAGTTATCCGAAAGTCAAGATTTAAAGCCTTAAGTCTTATGTTATGTTTTACAACTGTTCTGTGTTTGAGAAGTAAGACATGAATTACATTATACTTAAACTATTCACTCATTCAGAGAGAGAGAGAGAGAGAGAGAGAGAGTCAGAATGATGAGCAGAGGTGGTAAAAACAGTGATCAGTTTTAATGAGGAACAATATTATCGAATATTGTGTTGTGTTTGTGTCCACATTAATAGACCATTGAATAGGACTACTCTCACAGTTAAACAATGGGTAATAAATGAATGACCGCTCGAATGAGTGCTTCGAACTGAGTCTGGATTTTAATTCAATACACAGACAATAAAATTCAAAAATGAATGGAAAAATTGACTGTTTATTCGTGACAATCATATCCCAAGAAGTCATCAAAAGAGAAATGATTGTGAATTCTTCTCCAAATTCACTAATAATTACTGATATCGAGAAATGAATTATTAAAATAGAATTTGAAAACAAAAGAATCGAATTATAGCCAAAAAATTTGAAACACAAATAAATTTTGAGAATTCATTCGAGAAAACTTTGGAGTTGTTATTAATGTATACATTAAACGAATATTTTTTGGGTAAAAAGAGATTAAAAATATTGATTTACACCGTTTGTTGAAGAACTATGTAATTAATGAGTGGGCACACATCAGGAATAGTGTACAACGGAAAGGGTATACACAGAATAGTGAGCTCTGAAGAAAACGAGTTTACAAAACGAGCTCTACTTTTAATGTAATACAGACTTTAAAACTATTGAAAGACTTTTTTAATTCAAATGTATTGTTGCTTGTTGATGATAGCCCAAGCAATTTTGAGCCAAATCTCCCAGCACAGGGTATCATAGAGGAGAGCGTGTTTCCCACAAAAGTATTGTCACTAATCAGTACATAATTTTCTCGATGTTTCACTTGAATGAATCGCCAGTATATTAAAGGCTACCAAAAAGAGGCAAACATATCATGCAATGAAGAGTCGCCACCACTCACTTTAATATCACCCAAACTAGTGTCTAACATGTGCTGAGCAGTTCTCCCAATTCTGTAAACTTATTTTTTTGTGCGGACTTTTTTACGGACTCGACGGTCACTGAAGCGAGTCTTCATCGCAACCATTATATCACAATCACAGCAATAATATATCCGAAGATTGACTCAAATTCTTTGGAAAAGTCATACCATTCAGACATTAAACTCATCTCTATTTCGGACTCACTATAAGACTGCTTTGAATACTTGTTATGAACACAAAGAATCATTTCTTAAGAAAAATATAAAGCAATTTATTTACTCATTTCTTTTGATTTCACAAATCATTTTCTTAAAAAACATTATTATTATTATTATTTTCATTAGTTTTTCAAAACTTATTTTTTTCCTTTAAATTGAAATTCTAATCAAATACTCAACGATTGATAGAAAATGATTAAGTGATTCATGAGAATTGCATTTAATATCAGTTTTTGAGCTTTTTTTTACCCAAGCCTTCAAACGTATGAATCGATTCGATTATTTGAATGTTTAATGACTCAAAACATTAGCCAAAAATCGTTGGAAAATAAAAGTCGTTTTTTGAGAGTATTATTGATAATGAAAATTGAATTAAACGTTTTCAAGGCTTTCAATTGATTTGTCGTTTCATATGAATTATTTTCAATAATATCCTGAATAATAGGAAAAGAATTTAATTGAAAGTGTAATCGACTTATCCTTTGATCAACTGATCAAATGAGATGATAGACTCAAAAGAATTTGTGATTTTTGTCATCAGTTATGACATGAGTCGAGTCAAGTCTCAAAACTCAGAATAAGAATTATGTTTCATTCAGAGATGAGAGAGAGAGAGAGAGAGAGAGAGAGAGAGAGAGAGAGAGAGAGAGAGAGAGAGAGACCAGTCATAATCACAAACGAAAATCAGTAAAATATAAAATTGAATTAAAATTATAAAAGAAATAAAAATAAAATTAAATCCACATAAATATCATTATATATGATATCAAAGTTTAATGCTTTTTTGTGTACAGAAAGTGAACACTTGTGTCAAAAATCATATCAGAATTGGAGAGAATAAGAGGGAAATCCCAAAAATAATAACTAATTTTTTCTTCTTATGATAGTAGTTATGAAAAGTTTAAGGAAAATTGAAAACTTTGCTCGAATCAAATTAAATCAAACGCTCCAATGATTGATATCTCATAACTCAAAATTAAAACTATAAGACAGAGCTCTCCCCTAAACTTCAATGAAAAACTCAAATAAAACATTAAATGTTTACCCAAAATGAGTCTAATTTTTATGGCCTTAGTTTTTATGCGTAAAATACAATACAGACAATGAAGTTATATATGATTTTACTTCAAAATAATAGTTATTGTTTTAATTCGACCACAAAATAGTAAATAAAAAAATTAGTGCCAAAAAAAGGAAAAATGTTTTTATTTGTGTACTTTCCTTATCGACTACTATTGAGTGCTTTTATTGTAGACCAATGTCTGGACTCAAATGTATTACATAATGGGTTTGACTATAAAATGCATTCACGAGTTATCAATACATTCGACTCAAGAGATGTATTATACGATTGAATTTCTATGGATTTCAATATAACGTATTATAAAAGAAGAAAAAGAGAGCAGTACTGAAAGAGAAGTGCATTTTGCATACAAACCACAGTCTTATTCATCATATTTTGAGAAATCATTATTCATTTGTCTGACAACCTGTTGGTTAAGGAGTATATAAAAGAGAGGCATATATTCTATATTATTGTATATTAAAAGATCGAATCCGTGCGATGAGAAACAATTGGATCAATAATACAATAATACATCACTTATTTGTTTGTCTGTCGTCTATACTAACCATACAATTGAATGAAAAACTTGATTTGATTTATAAATGCAAACATTGTATATGTTTTTAATGATTGAACCGAATATCGCATTAATTCTATTCTTAGGGCACAGGTTTTGATGTGAATATCAGTGATAGCAGTGATAGCAGTGATAGCAGTGATACAAATAATAAATAGAAATCCTAACGAATAATGGCTGTGATATAGCAATAATCACTGCAAACCAGTACCTGTGTGTGAGTGCTGTCCCTAATCGATGTGCATCACTGTATCATTAATTTAGTATTCATCGAGTGATTCTCAGACAATCACAACCCAATCCACTGATAGGAGGGGTATGGATAGAGTCGTCCGTTGGAATGAATGCCTGTGAATAGACATCCATTGTATTGGACTTATAGTCAGGCAATAAAAGAGAGATTTATTTATTATGAAATAATTGGCATTCGGTGTACATATGTGTATACCTGTGCACTACTGGCGTATTATATCGTCATTCAAATCAAAAGGAAACTAAACATTGAAGTGAAACAAAATTTCATTTATGCGTTCATCAAATGCACTGCCACTGACTGTGAGGGCACACATAAGTTGAATGATCACAAGTAGTCTCAGTTGTCTTTAAAAGACAATGTGATGACAACAGACTGACAGTGACTGCAAATGACTGCCAAATCAGTGTTTCTTATCGGCACAGGTATTAGTTGTTGCAGTTGTAGTTCAATGCAATTGTAAAATGCATTTTGGGGACCGACTATACTATGTATGGCCAATAATTATTGAGATTCGAGGCTTATTGTGGTTGAGATGTCGGGCATTTCGAGACAGTCTTTACGCAGTAATGCGTTTGATTAGCGACTCCTCCCGTTTCGATGCAATGACTTAATAGTAAAGTCAAAACGCTATTCAAAAGAGATGGCCAACGATTTGTGTGTCGGCTCACACTTCAATGCAATTGAATCGGTTCTCGAATTAAATGCAATAATCATCGAAAAGGCAAATCACGACCCAACCCATCCCTTAACCAATATCATAGGTATAGCACTCATTGGAGAGAGAAAAAAGAGGAATACTCTCTTAATACTACTAAACAGAGTGACAATAATTGTTAAGTCAAGCGAAACATCCAAAACACTCTTCACTTTCAATAGTTATGTGCAAAACGCAGAGCAAAATAAAAAACAATTTTATTTTATTCACAAATATATTCATTGGAGTCATTGGTGTGAATCGCTATTGCCTTCCATTGACTTATATTTTTCAATAGCAAAATGCAATCAAACAGTGAATGAATGGAGACTTCCGTTATTGAAGTGGAGAACATCCGCACCCAATACACAGTCGATAGTGACAACAACCACTGAAATCTATCCTCGACTGCACCGACTGCTCGTTCAATGAATCTCAGTTATTATAATATAAGAGAAAATCTATTATTATTCAAATAATCATTTCTATTATGAGTTCAACTGATTTTTTAGTCGTTTGTTTCAAACAAAACCAAATATAGAGAAAAACCTCAAAAAAGTTTATTTTTTATCTCAAAAACAATTTATTTCGATTATTTGGTGGCAATTCCAGTAAATACCTATCCGTTCAAACTATGTCTGAGTTCTGTGCGATGAGAGAAATAAATTATAGAAAAATAGTGATAAAATCAAATGAGAATAACGATTAAACTGAGAGAACATTTGATTCATAGCTTCAGCTAATAATTATTTGTGAATTTATTTGTGATTTGATAAATGATTTTCACGTAAAACTATTAATGATTGCCTTCTTCTCTATCTCTAACCAAACAGAAAATAAATATATTTTTCAGTCAAATCTTTTGTGTAAAACAATTTTAATAAAATAAAATCCGAGATCTTATCTCACATTCAGAATAGAAATAAATAAAATAAAACCAAATCAGAGAAAAACAATAATCAAAAAACAATTGCTCTAAAAAAACACAATTTAATGATTGTCCCGAAAAAAGGTCTCAAATCTATTCAAATTCAGATTTAATTGATTTAAAATAATTTGATTGAATACTAACTTCAAAAGTCATAACTCGAATCGCATATCAAACGACTGGAAAACCAATTAATAAAATAGTGAACTAAAAGACTCTTAAGTTATAACGAATCTGAAGAGAAAATCTTTGTCTTTATGTTTGGAATCATTGGAAGCAACAGGTGGTCAATGCCATCATCGACAGCACTGATCCCTTGATATATTCTGATGAGAGACGACAAGTCATGCGTTAAGAGTAACGATATATCGAAGACCAGACCATTTTCGACGAGTTTTTTCCTTATAAACTGTTATATAATATAACTCACAATAAAATGAGCCAAAACTCAATGCCTTTTGATTACAATCTATTCATTCTTTAGCTATTTTTACGATACTTTTTTGGGTGATTAACACAAGTAGAACCACTTCTGGTGATTCCGCCTAATCGTGTTGGTAGTCGTCATACACCTGGCCATCCGACTAATGGTCCAAACTTTAGTCATTCACTATTATTTAGACAACAATTTTGCATTTTTTCTCAAAATTGTTTTTTTTGCATTCGTATGAATCGCTTAAAAAGTGAAATAATTTGAGCTCAAAATAATTCCTTGAATTTTAGGCCCAACACCCGAACTCTGGTCATCAATTTGAGTGATAAACTCATAGACCTCTCCTCCAATTGTTATAAATATTTTTCTTTTTGAACATATTTTTCAATTTAATTCATATTATGCATGAATTTTTTGCTCAGTTTTTTCCATTCAATAGTCAAAAGTTAAGTGAAATATATATTCCTTGTATTGTATTCTCATTGATTCGTAGTTAAAAGTTGTGAGGAAGGGATAAGGCGTTGGCTTTTCGTCACAACTGTTTGATAATAGATTCCGATTGAATGAAAGAATTGCTTTTTTTTTGTTTGAGTGCTTTGACTTCACATTTGAAGGCAATATAACCACAAAACTTATGACAACAAAAGAGAGGCAAATATTTTCCACTCATTTGATAGCTTTAAATGTGAATCACAAAAATCATAATTTTAATTGACTCCGGACTCAACGATTTTATATTAAATTGAGTGATGGGAGGGGGTGGACAAATCACACACACAACCCCATCAATGGTGACGGCACTGGTAGGTCGATTACCTTGGACATTACTGATAAGGATATGAATTAGAACATCAATAATAATAATCTAATTTCTAATACGTTTTTTGGAATTTTAAATTTTAAGGAAAAAATCGCTTATTTATAGAAATAAATAA
>JAQGCQ010000015.1:0-40808 GCA_034699945.1 Chamobates pusillus
TGTGGTCGAAGTGATTATTTCAAAGCCTTAATAAATGATCCGTTCTTTGAGTCGAAGAACTGTATAAATGGCATTCAATTGTTCGAAATGCATGACATAAGTGTCCAAACATTCAAAGACATCGTTTCTTATATCTATCAAAATCACGTCGACGTATGTTTCCATTCGATTCCATTTTATTTAATAACTTTTTGTATGTTTTTTCAGTTCAATTGTGAGAACGCATACGAATTGATGGTTATGTCAGACCTCTATTTGTTGCCCGGTTTGAAGAAACAGTGCTCTAATTATATCGGACACAATTTAAGCATTTCTAATGTTATATCGATTACAACGACCTCTCGATTAATGCAATTACCAAAACTGGAGTCCATTTGCGCCCAATTTATTGCTCATAATCTCGAAAAAGTGATTATAAATAATTTCATTCATTTATTTTAAAATTATTTATTTTTTCCAAAAGATTATCGAAAGACAAGATTTTAAAGATCTTATACTCAAAGATGCGGAGGTATTGTCTTATTGTTTGAAATATTATGGTATCCACTCTTAACCACATTTATTATTTATAGGATGTCAGAGAACGACAGGAAACGGATAGCATTGATATAATCGATGAAATAAGATATCACATATCGAGTAATGTCCAGACCTTCTCTGCTATGTCTGAAGCAAATGAAAAGTTGGATCTAATCGACAGATTGCTAGAAAGCCTCGATTTAGACGCCTAACCAGTGATCACTCCTTCACTTTAATTAATTGACGAAAATATATCTAAACTTTAATTTTGTTATAATTTAAATGAAATTTAAAAACTCTGATTTAAAAAGCAATTTCTGTTGTGATTATTAAAATAAACAAGTTTAATTAAGTTATTGATGTCAATCTTGGAAACTGTTGTGATTTTGGAGAAATGCTATTCACAGCAAAAGACAATCGACAGTCGTTTCTCCAAAAGGAGACAAATACTGAATTCATATTTCGCGCAAAACTGATTAAAAGTCAAATATTGTGATCCAATCAAATGAATTGATACTTATTTTTGATCACATGATTGAAAACGTCGGATAAATAGTTAAGTTTTAGTCCCTTTTGATTGAGTTTAGACTCAAATCTCATTAAAAGTTTGTTGAAAATATTAGACGTTTTTTAATGCGATTATAAAAGAAATTATATTTTATTTGATTTGATTGTAGTTTTAATAGAAATTATTATTAAAGCATAAAATATTGAATCAAATGTCTGTTTATCACAAAAATCAACTCAAAAACTGTTATCATATTTCTTGAAGTGTTTTCCAATTGAAATAATGGAAGTGATGGTCAACTAATCAATTGCTTAACACAAGAAGTGATCCTTTTATTTGATGACGAAATCTTTGGCGTTTGTCTTCCTTTGAATTTCAAACGCTTTTCGGACAATTGTTTATTATCTGTTAATAATGGATGAGATTCTGCATAAGAGTTCCCTATTTTCACGGCCAGAGATCAGCGATTTTGTAATAATAATCGGCGACCAAAGACTTAACGGTAATTATTAATTATTTTTGTCTTTGAATTTGTAGTTTTTGACCATTTGTTGATTTTTATTTTCAGTCCATAAATCAGTTTTGATGTCTTCGAGCGAATACTTCAACGCTTTATTCAACTCCGAAATGATTGAAACCAAGAAAAAAGAGATAACACTAAAGGAAACACTAATCAAACCGTTTCTGATTGTTCTTAAGCTTAGTTATGGTATTGCGATGACTGACGAGGAATGGCTTGAACTCAAATTACAAGAGTTCTGTGAATCAATAATCACTGCAAACAAATACCAATTCATTGGTTGCGAACAACAATTATCACAGAAATTGATGGATATTTTTGAATATAAGTTGACCGCAAATCAGACCACAGATAATACCACGATTTGGGAAGTGCTCGAAATGGCAAAACTCCATAATCTAATCATTCTTTTCGAGTTATGTCTTAACTTCTTCGACGAGAACCTTAACTATGCCTTCGAGACGTTTGATAATCAGATAATATCTGCAGACATTCTTCTGGATGTCATACGACGCGATACTTTTGGGGCGTCAGAGCTTAGGATATTCAAAATGGTCGAGAAGTGGATCCTTAAACACAAAATTGTGTCCAATAGGAAGTGCATTGAAGACGATCTGCTCTTAGAATGTGTTCGACTAAATCTCATTCATTTGCAAGACTTGGGTTCAGTTGTTTTGGAGAGTGGTTTATATGAACCCGAAGTGATTGAGAGGACAGTCAAACATGAATTGAATGGCGTTATGGCTACCAATAAACGAATCTGCTTTGAAAGCGGGAAAGTGTTTCGCGCCACGGATTGCAAGAATGAGTTGCATCTGAAGAGCGAACAAATGGTTGTCATTTGTGTTAACTGTGTTTTACCGATGCCTTCAAAGATTAATCACTTAATGTTTTACATCCAACCCATCGACCGTTACGTTCGGTTCTGTGCTAACTATTGGATCGGAATAGCGGACAGTCAGGCAGAAAATGGCTTCCGAAAGATTCTGGACTATACCCACGACTTTTGTTTTGGTGAACAGGACCTCTACTTCGATACACCATTCGTTGCCGAAAGCATTCGGATAGTAGTCGAGTGTTTTATTGATGCTCCCACTCCTCCTATTGATGTCGAAGACATAGCAGTCGGACCCGAACCACAACTGAATCCTCAATTAAGAGAACAACTTCCACAACAGTCAGGCCGTGGACGTGATCCGAATTGGCGCCGAAGATCAGTTTTTGTTCGTAGAATACAGGACTACGGACCGAGTCATTCGACCTCCAAAGTGATGTCAATCGGAGCTCTTGAATATGAATACAACAAAAATCCGTTGAAAACAATCAACTCCTGTATTGTTCCCGAAGTAAATGTGTGTCAGAAAAGAGGCACTCAATGCTATTCACCATATTTTGGACACCGATTTACTCCTTATCTCAATGAAGAAGTGCTTAACAACTCCAGTGAGAGATCAAAATTATTGGAGCCGTCGGATGACCCACTCTTTCGGTTTTTCGATTCGTGGGAATACGACTCTTTCAGCCGCTCTTTCGGTTCACCGACAGTCGAGATAATGGACCGGAGCTCTAAAAAAGCAAAGGAACCGTTCGAAAACCATTTCAAGCATTTGATCCAAAGACCGATTTTGTTGTCGGAACAAACAAATCATTATATCATACGTTTGTCGCAACCCATTATTGTGGACTGTCTTCAGTTGGAGCTGATTCTTGAAAACGAAAAGAGAAGACATTCCGACGAATGTTTAGCCGCCGAATGTAGAGTAGAGTTGTGTTCATCATTCACTCGCGATTTGTCTTCAGCCGAGTGGACAGTCGTTAGTAACGACTCCTACTTAACTCAATCGGGTTTTTGTAACCTTGAGTTCGATTTGCAGAAAGTGTCTGTTATTCGGATCTCTGGTTTTCGATATAATAGCGATAAAAGCCTTATATATGCTCTCCATTTGCGGAACCTTTCAATTCCTGCCGACCGCCACTCCTGGCTCTGGAGTTCGGGCGCAAAATTAGGTAATGAACCCAATGTTGAGACCTCTGATTGAGGTTTTGTTGTCTTTCACTTCAAAAGTGTTTATTTGTTATTATTTTTGAATTCGAGTCAAAAGTCTGGCATCTCTTCAGTCGAGCCTTTAATTGATTTCTTTGAATATTTGCGACAGAATTAGAGAAGAAGAGCCAAAAGTGACAAAAATAAGTCAATTTGTTTTATGTTCAGCCCTTTTATAAGTTCCCAAAATATAGACTTCATTACTACTAATGTCTCAACAAATCAACGAAAAGATCTGAATTTATTCTTTCGATTATATTTTTGGCTAAAATTTTATTTGTTTTAATGATTAATTGGATTCGATCTCTATTTTGAAGTAATTTATGATTATTTTATTGAAAAAATTGCAAATTATTCGTCGTTTGGCTCTATTTTGAACACTATTTTGATTTCAATTTGCTTTCGAAGCAAAAACTATGGATTTGTTTTTTAAAAACTAAATATAATTAATGAGTCATTCATTCAAATTAAGTCTTAAACTATTATTAAAAAATTGTTGTTTTTATTATTGTAATCAAGTTTTTATAATACAAATAATGATATTGTAATCGAAAATCGCTGTCAAAACTGTTATAATTATTAACTTTTATTACAGAATTTATTACACAATTGAAAAGTAAATAACAATAAAAGTATTGCTTTGTTTTAATTTGAATTAATCTTCTAATCATTCAAATAAGTTATTCATTGATTTTTAAATGTCACTCAAATAGAGGAGCAAATACTCGAATCCCAATCTAAATGTCGACAAATTGTTTTGAATCAACTAATCGTTGAATTAAGAAAATGATAGAATTAAATGCATTTCAAACTAATTCTTATATTATTCCACAAAAGAAAAGTACAATTATTACAGTTTGAAACAGAGATTTGACAAATTGAATCTTGCATAAAACAAAATTACCATCAATTTAATATAATTTATATATTTCAATTTTAAGTTATTGAAATTCAACAAGATTAATTGTTGGTTCTTTAAGCAAATATCGTTAAATAAAAGGGTCTAAACTCTAAACGCATATCATATGTGAGCGACCCTTAAATCTGAAATCTTTTGACAACTATTTGTTTGAATTTTGATTTTCATAAATGAATACAACTTTGAATGAACTTTAAATTGAATTAAATTATAATTCAGAATTGGATTCAATAATTAAGATAAACAATGGATCAAATCTATTCTGTGTTTCGACAAAATAGTAATTCAAATAATCTAAACTCCGGTTTTTCCGAATGGTATGAATGACTCAAACAAATTGATTTATAAATCATAATAATTAATGTTTTGATTTGTTGTCATTTTTAATGAATTGTTTGTAAAGGATGTCAGACTTGAGTCCATTGTGTTGTATATCGAGCGGTAATTTAATGGCGTTTACGTCAAACACAGCTCTGAGCGACTGTTCGGCCAAAGGATTCACTTTTCACGTCTATGTCGTGGATCTGAACATCGCTTTCACTCCATATAAGTACTGATAATTCAATTATTTGTCAACTTTTCAATCAAATTATAAATGTTTTTATCGACATTAGACTCACTTCACATTCAGAAGATATAACGGCTCTCGAATGGGATATAAGCGGAACAAAGCTATTAATCGGTGACGTGACTGGAAATGTCGAGTTGTGGTCAATGAAAGACTACCTCTTAAGTGAGTGGTCTTTAGTCCATTGCCATCAGTTTTCAGGCGAAAGAATATTGTCTGCGATTTGGTTTCATAACGGAATCAAAATTGGGATCAATTATGAGAAGAAAGACATGAATTTGTCGTATTTGGACAAATATACGCACACGAAGTTCGCCGCTTCTGTTCGACAATTTGGTGGAAAACCTACCGAAGGATATTTAGCCATTTCCAGCTCAGGGATGGTTTGCTGTTCACTATTCTTATCGGATGGAACTGTTGTTTCGGGAATGGAAATATTGGGTCAGTTCAGGACTAAACTCAAAAGAGTTGACGTCTGTTATGCAAAAAACGGTGATTTCTTAGTGGTCACCACAAATGGATGCGTTGATTCTTCGATCAACTGTTACGGAGTGACCGTCAAAGTTAACACTAATAGCAACCCTCAGATGAAACAGAAATGTCTGATCACATGTCAGGCGTATACCAGCTTTTATATGAGTTCTAATTCTTTGGTGGCCGACACCTATCGCACTGTCACTCATCTTAAATTCGTTCTGAGAGAAGCGGCCGATGCGGTGGTAGTGGCCGCCTCGGGAGTCAATGGTTCCACTGTTGAGTTGTGGGAACTCAGAGAGAAATCTGTTTCGACCCACAAATTATTTCAACAAAAGTCCAATAATATGGACGTCGGATCCGCTCCCAAAACAATAGTTGTGTGGCAGCACAATACGAGCCATAACGCACCTGTCCCTGTCGTCTCAATCGCTACTCCGAGGCTTTCTCTATTCGATACCAGTCCTCCGCCGTCTTATATTTTAGTCGCATATAAGGATAATACCATTAAATGCTTTTATAGAGAGAATCTTCAGTTAGTGGTAACGGTAGGGTTGGGGTCCACTCATCCGCGAACAGTTGAATCGTCCAAATCTTTTGGAGTACAAAAAATGTCGACCCGTTTATCGCCGATCAGCACAATAGCAGACATGCATTTGACTTACAGTAGTTGTGCTCTTCTGGCCATAGACTCGTTGTCCCAAATATATGTATACAGACTGTCGCCGATCACAGATCCGGGCGGACCCATGACTGCAAACTATGCACAAACTATGCTCGAGTACTGCTTAGTATCGGGTAATGATTGGTGGGATGTCCTCATATGTCTTCGACCAAATCTAATCGATAGCGTTTGTGAGCGAATAACCGAAACCTTTATGAACAAGCAACAATTGGCCAGCCAGCAAAAGTGGTTGAGCCGTTTTCTCACAATTAAGGCTTCTTTATATCGATGTCTGAATACGAGTAGTGCCAACAACAACGGTCAGTGCAAAGCCGGAGACTTCTATACATTAATAATGTTGAACGCAATCGCAACCACTTTGAAGTCTCTGTTGAGGCCGCGCGACAATCAGGAAAATGAAGGGCCGGCAGAAAACCTGAGTCTTTTGATTCAAAGCAAAGGAAATGAACAGCAATTCATGAATGTCGACAAAATACTCATTAATCTCGAAAACAAAGACTTTTGTGTTGAGCCTCAAATTCTTCAGTCTTTCCAACATTTGCATCAATGGATCGCTGATTTGACTCTTTATTTGTTAGCATCCCTTCCACAGCAGTATCACCACAATCACTACCGATTTCCAGGAGTATAACCAAAATTTAAATTTATTGAAATATTTATTAATTGATTTACTTTTTCTTCAATCAAAGGGAGGACTGATATTCGATACAAAAGCGTTGAATACTTTGAGAGAACTTTTGGTTATAATTCGATTTTGGGGTTTAATTAATTCGGGATGTCTTCCAGTGTTCACTCGAATGCAGGACAACTTGGATGTCATTTCACTTCTTTTCAAACTTTTATCCAAATCAGTGGCCACTCCCGAAAAGCCAGACGACAGTCTTTTAGATGAATGTTGTCTTCTCCCAAATCAAGTACTTATTCCTCATTTGGAGCTCTGTCTCAAAGCGATAGGAGTGGGTTCTCCCGCTCTCTTCAGTAATGTTCTTCCCTTACAATTGGAATTCTTTTCTGAGCCCTCATTCTTGAAATTCACGGCAAAAACTCATATAATCGATGGGGCCGTCAATTGTTATGCGGGCCGTCGTCTGGATGTGGTTCGATATGTAGGGTTGGGGGCAAAGAGCCACGACTCTTCAAACTTGAGGTCGTGTTCTCGTTGTAATGCGGTCTCACTTTTGAAGCCTATAATGCGTTCTCCGGCCACCAGAGCTTGGGATCAAAGATGGATCAAAAATTGTTTGTGTGGCGGACACTGGAGGGTCAACGCCTCCTCTTCACCCGATCTCTAATTTATTCAACTTTTCTTCAAACCTGAATTAAATTAATTTTAATATCATTTTATATAAAATCAATTTTTACAATAAATTG
Organism: Chamobates pusillus; assembly: GCA_034699945.1. Lineage (NCBI taxonomy): Eukaryota > Metazoa > Arthropoda > Arachnida > Sarcoptiformes > Chamobatidae > Chamobates > Chamobates pusillus. Next base: position 7,609 of record JAQGCQ010000015.1, read on the forward strand.
CATTTCATTTGAATAATATTTTTAAGAATTTGATTCCATTTATTGTCAAACTTTAATATATGAGAAGATGTGCTTCACTTGAGTTCGTCTAATAAGTTATTGAAGAGGTTTTACTCCATTTAACTGCAAAACAATTATTGTCGACTAATTAGTTGTGCGGATCAGTTGATACTATCCTCAAAATATTTGTGTCAACTTATTTGTCGGCTTATATTCTATTGTTTTTCGATGTTTTGTTTGAATTTAAAAACCAATCAATTTATCGGATCCAATGATCCTTAAAATATTGATTACATTTAAGATAAAATAATTATCATGTATTGTGTCATATTGTGTCTTGCTATATTTAGAACTCATTCATAATTGGAACAATAGAAGAGTTTTGTGTAGTTTTTTGCTTAAAAATCAGTTCAAATGCAAAATTCATTGAAAAGGGATGAAAGAAATTATGATTTTAATAACAGAGTATTTGAAGAGTTTGTGAATAAATGTTTGAGTTTTGAAGCAATGAGTGAATGAATGACTCAAACGAATCGATTTAAAGGTATTTTAAATCTCTTTATTTAACACTTTTTAAGTTTATATTTGTTTGTAATTTAATAACAATTATCTGATTATCCGATTGATGTCCAGTCGATTGATATTCAATGCTTTTGTCATCGATTTTGTATATGAATAGCTATTTGTTGACATGAGTTGTCTTAAGTGGTCATATGTTAAGAATATTAATCGGTGGACATCAGTGGACAACAATCTGTTGATCATTTAATTTAAAATCTTTGTATTTACAATAGATTTGATCAAAATTAATGTGTTGTTCGAGTTTTGACCATTGGTTGAGACAATTGGTCACAAATGGGTTCCCTTTTATCCTTTTTTAGAGTAAGTTTCGATTCAATTGTTTTTTGAATAACATTTGATTGGATTTCAGTCAAAACGGGACACAAAAGCCTTATTAGAAAAGATTCAAAATGAGATCGAATCGATTGAAGACTTCAAAGATAGCGCTTCCAAAAAGGAGAAGAACTGCATTTGTATTTTGCTTTTGGTCTTCGTTTTGGTTTATTTGATTTCTGCGTTTCTTTTTTATTTGTTTTATTTGTCGCCCATTTCTCTGAGAACTGTTACCGAAATCGCAATCAGTTCTCTGCCATTCATTATATTTCCAATTATGTGAGTCTTCTTCAGATATAGTCTTTGACTTTTCAAATAATTGATTATTTGTTTATTTATTTAATCTTCAGATTCTATTGTATTACAAAAGGTCTTCAATATTATTACCGATGGATAGCAGACAACAAAGAAGACAAACTCAAAGATTTGAAAAAACAAAAGAAACGAATATTAGAAAAAGTGAAGGAAACGGAAAACTTTAAGAATGCAAAAGAAATACTCGAAAAATATGATCCGAAGGCGCTCTTAGAAAGTGTTACATTGAAGACAATGAACACCTGTTCAACGCCTTCACCAAATTATAGTCCTCAGAGATTAGTGACCAATGATTCTCAACTTCGGTTCCGGTCAAACATTACTCCATTTCGACCTTTGCCGGCACTAATGGCCAGTCCCTCTTCTGCGGCACAGACTAGTTTTAGACCAATTCAAATGAGTGGCCATCAAATGAGAGGACAAGTAATGACACCCCAAAGAATGGTAGTGATGCCTCCGCCCCTCTCAACAATTAAACCAATTTTACCACAAAACCGATCGATAGTGGAAAAAGTGGTCGACTATATGGTGAGCGACGGACCCAACAATAGATTCGCTTTAATTTGTATTCACTGCTATTCACACAACGGAATGGCTCTCAAAGAAGAGTTCGAATTCATTGCTTACTTCTGTTGTTATTGTAAACGATTCAATCCCTCCCGAAAAGCCAAACCCAACGCTCCCCGACTCCAACCTCTCGATCAAAGCAAAAGATCGTCTTTAGCGCCACTTATAGATGAACCCGAGAGCGACACCGACTCCGAGAGGGGGCGCACCCTTACTGAAGATAGCACTCGAATTCAAGAACTTACTGTTAGTTCAGAAAACCTAAATAATCCGAACGATGTCCGCAACACATCCACTGAAGACCAAAACACAGATTTAACGGATAATCAAAATGAGAGTAAAACAGACCAAACAGAAGAAGATTTAGTCGCACAGACATCAAAGTTGGAAGTGAGTGACAGTCCGTCTGACCCTCGAAGTAGTGAAGAAGAATCTGTAGAAGAGAAGACCAACAAAATGGTAGATCGAACTCAAACTCAAAAAGAAATTCCTTTTATCGATGATTCAGATCTTTGATTATAGTTTGGGCTCTAATTTGAAGAAAAGTGCCTCAAAATAATGACAATTACCTGTAAATCAATATTTATGTCATTTTTGTGTAAATTCTTTCATCGATTTGTAATTAATTTAATAATAATAATATAATAATAATAATTAGTCATCTTTTAGTCATTTATTTATTAATTAATAATAATTATAATTTTATGACTGCTTTTAACTTCTCAGTGATTATAAAAATATGTAATGAATTGAATATTAATTAACGGAATGTTTTATATTTTAACATTTGTTTCATTGTTTTTCATTCAAATCCAGTAAAAACTTGTAAACACTTGAAAAGTCTTTAGAGGAGTAGCCGTTGTTTAACATTAATCGGTATATTTGATGAGATAAAGTACCCAAAGGGGTGGGACAGTTGGCACCAGTGGCTGCAGACTGAGCCAAACCCAAGTCTTTTGTAATTAGAGAAGTCATAAACCCTCCGTTATAGTCATTATCTGCGGGTAAAGTTTTGCCCTCACTTTTGCCGACTCCCGGCACAGGATTATACACCTCTGAACTCCACGAACGCCCGGAACTTATATTCAATATTTGAGTCATGAGTTTGGGGTCGAGTCCCAGTTTTTGAGCCAAATTGAGTGTTTCACTCGTCCCTATCATAGAGATGGCGAGCATCATATTATTGCAAATTTTGGCCGACACTCCACTACCGACTGGTCCGCAATGCACCACATTTTTACCCATACATAACAATAAGTCTTTGATGGCCTCCACTTCTGTTGCATTTCCTCCGACCATAAATGTAAGGCTTGCCTCTCTAGCAGCGGGTACAGCACCTGAAACAGGAGCGTCAACAAATACGGCGCCCTTTTGTTGAGCTAATTGTGACACTCGTCGCGAAGTTTGCGGATCGATTGTAGACGAGTCCATCAAAAGACTTCCAGTCTTTACTTGACTGAGAACTCCGTTTTCTCCGGAATAGACTTGAATGACGTGAGCGCTCGTCGGTAACATTGTTATGATTCGATCACATTTGGTCGCCAAATCTGCGGGACTGCCAGCGATGAGCGCTCCCTTGTCTGCCAGTGCTGTCATTGCTTCGGGATATACATCATAAACAATGAGACGGTGACCCTTTGCCAACAAATTCTGTGCCATATTTGAGCCCATATTTCCCAAACCAATGAATCCTACGTTCACTTGAGATACGTTTCGAACTATAACTACATTTAATTTAATTTATATTTTAATTTCAAAATAATTCTTTTAATCAGTGTTTTGAATGATTAGAATGAACAAGATAGTATAGTAAACATGGCCTGGATTATGTTCACACAAAAATAGTACAAATAATTGACAAAACCGTTGAATGAAACATAAAATGGTCAACAAATTAGGTTTAAATAAAGACATTAATTATCGATGATTTGGATTTAATTAACGAAATATTAATTTTGATTAAAAATAAATAGAAATCAAAGTTTTGATTAAAGTTTTTGAAAACAATAGATATGTTCTAAAGTCGATCACAAATTGAATACCGTTTGAAGTGTTGATTGAATTCAAACATATTTTTCGATTTAATCGTAAAATACTTCTTAAAAACATCGAAGACTTTTAATTTTGGTTTAATATTTGTAATTAAAATAAATTAAACCCGAATTTAGTTTAATATTAATCGCAACAATAAATGGTATTTCAGTACTGCGTTTGCGCTTCAATTTGAAGGCTGTTCTCAAGGATTACATAAAATAATATAATAATAATCCGATTGATTCAAAATCAACCAAAAATTGCTCACTTTTTCATAATTTAGCTATGACATTTTTTAAAATAAATTGAGCATACTCTGCTTGGTCACATTTAGTTTTAATTGCAAAATAATAAATTAAGGATTAAAAACTATTAATTAAAATCTGTTAAAACTTTTTTTCAATATTTTATTTTAATTATAATATAAAAGACAATATTTTAAATATTAATCTTTCAAATAATTCAACCAATACTACAATAAACAATAAGACTTACCAAGATTCAAGTAAAATTGATTTTAAAAAATTTTCAAATTAAGAGACAGTGAAAGACGGAATTTTTTGTTGAATATTCTGTGATTATAGGTTGTCATAGATTTGATTGTACTTGATACATTTGAATCACCTGAGTTTTGGACATTCAATTGTGAATGACTTCGAAAGAACTGATATATTATTATCTTTTTGTCAAATTCAGTGCTCAAAAAGTACGGTTTCATCTCTTCTCGGATGAGAATGGACTGACTTCTAAATTTAAAACCGTTTCAAAAATTAAAACTTTACCTAAAACTCAATTCATTGGTGGTTAAAGTCCTTATAATTTTGAGTGACCATGCTTATTTTTTTAAAGGAAAAAACAATTGACACTTTTCCTTAAAAAGATTATTTTTTGTGTTCACTTCAAAGAAAATATAAACATTTCATCTCATTAGGAATGACCACTAAATTGATAGAAAAAGGAGACAAATGATAGTATCATGATAATTATTAATGATTTTATTTAATAAATGCATATATTGTTCATTGTATTGTTCATATAAATTGTCACAACTAACAACAATTCTAAAATTACTTGATAACTTGATATTTCATATTCATTAATGTTTTTTCGAAAAAAAATTGAGCATGCTTATTTCCTTATTAAAATGTCTAAAACATTGTCAAAGAGAGTCGAGCAAATGGAACTTGGATATATTTTGATGGTTGAGATTAAAGCCATGATATTCTATCGATGATAAGTACATCATTTGACAATACTAGAACAATACTCCAAAGATTAACCAAGGATACTAGGAGTGAATTAGTTCTCTACAATTTTGATTATATTTCGAAATTCAATAATTGTGAGAACTATTACTCACTTATTTAATTGATTTACTCTCAATTCAATCATTTATTTGAAATCAAATTGAATTCAATGAAAAGCAAGGATTTCTCTCTGCGGTCACTTCCCATAAATGAGTAAATTGTGGCTAAATTTTATAATACAATTTTAACCAAATATTGATGCAATTGAACGTTCATTAAAAAAAACTTATAATTTGAAACATTTATTATAATTTTTGATAGCAAAATCATGTATACTTAGAGAATAACCAAGAACCTCTAAAAATATATCTTAAGTCCAAAAAGAGTTCAATGAAAATCAAATTAAAGACTAAATCTTAGGAATTAGATTTAGTTTTAATGTTTAGACCCCATTCCCATGTGTTTAAAATTAAAATTTTACTGTCCTGGATCCTCTACTATATCTTTATTCAATCTACAATTCAATCTATGTATACAATTAATCTATATTTATTGGAGCAAGGGCAATAGGGATATACAATGTAATGAACAAAAACAAGTTATATTATTCAAAATTTGGTAAAGAAGATAATTTCTGTTCAGTAATTTCTCATAATTTGATTGAATTCATTATAGAAAACTGCGATAAAATGTCCAATATTTCAACTTTACTAGAATTGTGTCATGCTAATTTGACTATTTCAAAATTAGATGATATTTCTTATGTTATTTTAATTAAACACCATTTGATATTAGCTAAATATTTTATTCTAGCAATAATCTAAGCAATTGCTTAAATTTTAGTGATTTTGTTATACAAAGCGAACAATTTTAGTCACAAAAATTATGGAGAAAATCAGAAGTCGATTAATAAATTTTAAAATCAACAATAATTTGCTAGTTTAAAGCTATATTTCCAAATTTTAGACTAAAATTAATTTTATTCATATAATTATTATGACTGAAAAGAATTTGGAAAAAATGGTGTCCAAGAAATGCAATAACTGAACAAGCTTGTGTGTGAGTCTATATTACATTATTTATTATAATATAATGGAATTATTTTTATGGGTTTGTTATAAAGGAATGCAATTCTCTTAAATAAATTTCATTCAATTTATTAAAATATGAAAAGTTATGATAATATAAAATTCAATCATTTAAAGCAAGAGTTTATCTTTTAATTCATCAAAAGATGTGAGTCTTCGGGTTATATAATAATGTAAGGGAAGGAAAAGCCCTCCAAACAAAGGTGGGACTCAAAATGCATAAAACAAGTGGTACTACCAGTTGTTGAACGCTATGTTCTTGGTTTGGGTCCTTCCAAAGCAGTGCTTAAATGTTAATAAACTGCCCTTTTTATGGTTTATTGCCTGCAAAACAACATTTACAACATTTATGTTAAAATGTGTTCTCCACTCAAAGCGTATGAAAGAAACGCGATTTGAAGTGTATTTTGTTATCAAAGTTTGATTGGTTATACAAAATGGTTATATAAAATGCAAATCACTAATCGCTGCTAACGTTAATTATAGTAATTTAAATGTAATTCACAATACAATCAGGACTTATATTGCATTCACTACTTTTTTCTTGACTCAACTTTAGACCAACCTTTCCATACAATTAAAGGAACGGAGTTTAGAATATATTAAACATTTACTCATTTTAATGATTGCATTAAATTTATGCCAAACTTTTATTACATTCGCATTAAACCATTATTGAAGAAACAAAAAACTGAAATAAACTCTTTTGAATTACAATTACAAAGACTATTACAAAGAGAGACCGCTTTTTTCGTGACACCAAAGAGTTTAGACCACGAATTGAGCCCTAATTGTCGACAACATTAATGCCTGAAACGAGTCTTTGTTTAAAAATTCATACGAAACTAAATCTTCTATTATTCCCTTTAATTATTATAATCAAAAACAACAAACTTCTAAAATGGAAGACAAAAGTCTAAAACTTAAAAATTATTATTAATTTCTGACAATAAATCTAATAATAATAAGGAATACATAAAATTTTTATATTCTAACACTGAATTGAGTTTCAATTGAGTTCTTTCCTCTAAATATTTTTAGCATTCGTCACATTTTGAGCACTAATTTAAATGCAATGCATATTAAATATTATGCTCTCAAACATAGCATTCATTTTTTTTTTGGTTAACCCTAATATTCAAACTAGAAATCCATATAAAATAAATAATATATAATGACAGAATAAAAATATACTTGGTAATTGCTTCAATGAATACAGTTTTGTTTGAGGAAAATTCAAAGAAAATTTGAAATTCGTGTCATTCGTTAATATTTGGCCAAAATTTGTGATCAAAACTTTGAAAAATGATATTTTAGTCGATAAGGTTTGAAATAATAGTAAAAGTTATTGTATTTTATATTGTAATTCATTTTTGATATGATATGCAATATATGCTTATAATGTGTTATATTATAAAATAGAGTGCATTAGTGTTTTTGATGAGAGATAAGTCGAGATAATCATATGAGAGATGAGAGAGTCAGTGAACATACCTTTGATGGCATCAGAGCTCAGTCACAGTCACAGTGGGGAACATTAAATATGCATAAAAGTGGTGTTGGGTTTTCTCAACTCAAACGCTGCCTCTGAAAGTGCTTCACATCAGAGCTCATAAATAATCAATAAATACTTTGCTTTCAACTAAACTCTAATGAATCGCAAAAAATGTGAATAATATTTATATGAAATAAAAGTCAAAAAATGATTCATTAATTCACGTTATTTAAAAGCAGATAAATAATAATAATTTACCCAGCTGTATATTCAGTTGTATTTTAATCTTGGTCTTTCATTCAAATTAGAACATTCTTCTATTAGAATAACAAGCTAGATTTCACACAAAAAATAGCAATCGATCATGGAAGAATGTCTCAAAAATTGATATAACCAGCACTACCTATAACTAACGCTAACCATTACTAACCACTTGAATGAACCAAAATATTTGCTATTTATTATGCTTTGAATACATTGAAAGTATTGTTAATGTTTACGCTCTTTAACATCATTTAACTCATTTCAAACATATATTATTCATTATAAGTCTACAATTTTTAAAAATTGCTTGTTTATTTAAAAAGGAATTATAGTTATGAATTTCAAAAATTTAAAATTTGTTTTTATAATCATTAAAAGTTGTGTTTGAGCTCTATTTTTAAACAAGCAAAGTTATCCAATTATCTTAAGGATTAACATTATTTCAATTCTTCTTTTTTTGAATATTCTGCAAATGATTGCAATTTTAAACATTGAATGATGAGATTCAAAGAGAATTAAATAAAGTTTAAAACTCGGAGTAATTTATTTAATGGAATTTCATTAATTGCAACCAAAGAGATATTTTGGTAATATTGGAAAACAACAAATTGGCAATCATGCATATTTCACAACACATACTTTTTTCGACCATGATTAAATTAACAATGAATTGTTCAATTGAATAAAACTTAATTTGAGATTAAATGATATCTGTTTTACATTTTTCCTTTAAAAAACGCTAAGAAATTAAACTATTAATTAATATCTATTCAATAATTTATTATTTGAACAAGACATATTTAAAGAGCGGTTCACCAAGAGAGTAAACACAGTGGGATTCCTTCAAATTCCCTGTTTTATAAAAACTCAACAGGAATAGACGCCCACCAAAAATATTTCATTTTACACTCTATCCGAGCCGAATGAGCCGAATGAGCTTGATGACCCCAGATTTAAAGTAATAATCAATAAAATATTAATATATATTCTAATATTAAATTCTTAATACAATTTATATGAGTATTAATTGAGAAAAATGTGTGACTCTTTGCAAACAAAATAAACGAAATGTGAAACACTTACAAATAGTGGAGGGGTTTCATCGATGGTCTCAAAGAAGTTTCAATAAATTAAATGTTATTATCGAATGTCTGAATACGTCTACAAAAATGAAATCAAAAGTTTTTAAATTCTTATTAATGAATGAATTATTCTAATACTCAGAAAAAAACAAGATTTAAAATTGAATTATTTGTGGATTCTTCTGACAGTCACTACAGTCGACTCAAAATTCATTTTTCAAAATTTGAAACTTCAAAAACATTTTTACTTAATATTTATAACATTCTGTTTTAGTTTTATATTTGAAAAATAGTGATGTTTTCTCTAACAGGATATCAATAATAAATAATTTCTCCTTTTTTACCACTGATTCTCAAATATTGAAAATGTTGTGGCATTCATTTAATTAAGAAATGACCAAGCGCACACTAACAAATGATAGTCTGCTTGTTTAAGCTATTAATCAAATTGCGAGACAGAGAGACATAAGAGTCACTCATTCTTTGAGAATATTTATTACTTGAATAGAGAGTCACTATTAGTGACTGATTATAGCCGTAAAATTGGTTTACTTTACAAATGTGTATACAATGAATGCGACCTCACTTTTAATGCTTTTGTTTGAAAAATGATTTATTTATTCGAAAAAATCGGTGAAATACAGATTCTGTCCATTCATTTATGTTAAGTGATTATTAGTATAATTATATTTAACCGAAATATTTATTTGTTTATCTAATGCTGAGTACAACTCTTCATAATTAAAGAGGAGATGAGATAATTAACTGTGAGATGAATAATAAGACAAATAAGTTATGTTATGTTTGTTTGCTTTGATTTATTGTTGTGATAATAGTGACCAAAATTGTCTCTCCATATAAACCATACATAAAGAACTCATGAGATTTAAAAGTGAAAGGCCTTCAAAGGCCTTCTTTTGCTTATTCGGATCACAATATTGATTCATAATATAAACCATTTTTTTGAATTGAATTTTTAGCAATAATTGGCCAAACATTTAGCACTTCTATAATTTCAAACTTTTATCCATCACTGGTCTGAATAAACAATCTATTGTTTGATTAGTCATTAATTGGAATATTTTGTGTATTTCAGTTGCGATCATTGATTAGTTTCATATAATGGCTTCAAATAAAATTGTATTAAATAATTGATAACTTTTTAATACAAAATTCAAACAATTTTGTCTATAATTCTGAAATATTCGATGAGATCAACATTTGTTTATTTGTTGAGAAGAGTTTCTAATAGTGTCTAATAGTGTCAAATAGTGTCACGTTTTGAACCAAACATTTCGAACATATCTCGAATCCAATGTTTTTCTTGGACTCTATTTATATGTATATAAAAATAAATAGTTTAGAACTTGTCATTTGACTGTATATTTTTATTCGGGATATTTTCAATTTAGTTCTTTAAATTTATTTGAAGAAAAAAGTGTTCGTTTCTATTAATATTATATAAGAAAACTTTTTTCCAAAACGATTCCAATAATTTTGTTGATTTTAATAATTCTTTCCAGAAGAGAATGTATCAAGGAAAAATACATTATTATTCTTATATTTAATTGATCTAACATTTTACAAGCTTTAGAGGACCTTAATTTTAAAATTATAGAGACTGACAGCATATAAACGATAATAAGAAGTACATTGAAATTTTATCCTGCTTCAATTTAATTGGCTTCTTATTGAGGATAATTCAAATGAATATACAATTATCCAAAGAAGTGATTGTTTTCCTCAAAAAATTATATTTTTAAAATTTGTGTGCATTTAATGTTTGAAAGTTTAAATGTCTAAAGTGTTTCAGAGATTATTTTTAGACAATAATTTCACACAATTTTTAATGTAAAATATTCTTCGTTTTCGTAAATGAATGCAATAATATTTGTGTATTTCAATTGTTAGAAATTGCATACAACTTGCTCAAATTAACATACTTTGATGATAAATATTATTAACATTATTTTTAACCAAAAAAAAAATTATGGGTTTAACGCGAGAGAGAGAGAGAGAGAGAGAGAGAGAGAGAGAGAGAGAGAGAGATTTATAGAATAGATAGTTGAGTTGAATTTGGTTTAACGCACTTTTGGTAAAATTACAAAAATAGTTTTCATGAATTCTTATGACTCGAAGTTGTTTTGAAAAACGAATATATTTTCATGTAATTAAAAAGAGCTTAAAAGATGGGCGGAATAGATATGGCTCTGAAATGTTTGTATTTGACAGAAGAAGAAGAATTATGAGTCTCGCCATTAAGACTTGTATTAACTCCGAAAATATGAGTATAGAAAAAGAAAATTCAGTTAATATGGTTTGGAAGCACTTATTTGTTGCACACGAATAAACTCACAGCACTTCAAAACTTAGTCCTAAACGCACTCCAAATCTCAAAAATTGATTAATTTAGCGCTACTTTGAATCAATCGGACGACGGATCCGATGCAGACATCGCTAAACCTTTGCTCGAAGAAAATCTGAACAGAATTTGTTGCTTATATCCAGCCTTTGAGACAACTGTGAGAACTCACAACTTTTCGCAGGAGTTTCAGAGTTTCTGAGTTTTCCTTTTTCTTCTCGACATTACTTGAAACGTCTCTCTCTCTCTCTCTCTCTCTCTCTCTCTCTCTCTCTCTCTCTCTCTCTCCTTCTCTCCTTTCTTTAGTTGGTTTGTGTATTTCAAAGTTGTTTCTGTTTTCCTCTTCTCTTCTATACGTTCTTGTGCTGAGTGATCCATCATATATAGGACAGCACAACTCACAGGTGCTTTTCTTGTGCATGTCCTGTCAAAATATAGAAATCTTTTACAGGAATGCCTGGGAATGCGCTTCAAGACTGGCAGAGGAAAAGTTTAATATAGTTTTCCAAATCTCTCGGGACATAAGTGTTGTCCATCAATGAGTGCTTTCAATGACAGAAGCATTTCCTTACCTTATGATCACATCGCGGACACACACATACAAACAGACCCACACCCGAACAGTTAGGCTGAGCTGTTTTGATGGACAAAGACGGTTAAGACTGCTCTGAAAATTACTTTAATCTCATTTGAAAAGAACGCGAAAAGAATAGCAGAGCTCGGAATCGGAGCTCACGTTTGTGTGTATTGTGTGTCGAATGACACGAATGACAGTGACTTCAACTCATTTGTTGATAACAATTCATAAAATGACATTTTGACAGTTGAGGCGCAGCTGATTGTCATATTCGCTAATATCTGTGCTATCAATAGCACAAACAGATAGACAGAAGTGTAGGTGCAGTGGACGTTACTTTGCTCTGTCCATCCTGTGGTGTCCTCTCAAGTGCTGTCAATTCTAGTCAGTGCTCACAATCGATATTTCAATATTGAGAATATAATTTTGAAAATATGTGAAAAGTGTGAATCTCTTTATTGAACTCAATATGAGAGGTCAGTCATCCAAAGAGTAGAGTTTGATGTTTAGGTATATCCTGTATTTTGATTATAAGCTCATTAGAATAATTAGTACCTAAGCTTTTGTGGCATCTTTAAAATTACACAATTGAGTAATTATCCTAAGTTTAACCATTTCAATGACATTGATGAATGAGTTGAGCCAACCTCCCTGTGTTGCTCTGTTGCTTCGATCCACTCTATGCATACACTATGAGCAGAGGCCAGAATTCAAAATATAATAATAATAATAATAATAGGGGTACACATCGTACACATCGCACACATACATGTATTGCCAAAAGAATTATTTTAAAACTCAGTAATACTTGAGTTTAGGATTTCTTTAGTATTGCTTTGGATATAGAGTTTTGATAATACTCTATAGAGAGAGGACTGACTCAACTCACACATTGCTTTTCGATTTACTATCAGAGGTCTGTTCCTATGAATTTAGGATTACTCGCCTCAAGCCATCAATTCGTTTGGATGAAGAGTACATATCTGTGCGATCAGTCGAGATAGTGGAGCGCTGGCATCAATGTCACTGATTGCCATCTCTTCCAATTAAAAGCACTGATAGGACACAAGACTCAACTTAAGAGTCATTAAATATTCAACAATCAAATGTGCGTTGCGTTTGACCACAATTTCGTCTCACAGTTTACTCTAACACCAGATGTGTTGCCGACAAAACACAATGAAAACAATTTCTCCGCTCAACAAATATCTGTTCCTAATATTTGCCGTTTACGGCACACAACACAACACAGCCCTCAAAAAGCAAATCATTTCATTTTTTCCTCTCTTTGTCTTTATTTTGAATTCAATACAAAAAGAGATTCTATTTTTCAAAATAATTTTCATCTTTTAATCCAAATAATGGATAAACGAAATGAAATGCATTTAAAAATCATTTGTAAAAAATAATGCACTGAACGATAAAATGTGTAAAAAGTTATTTCGTCACATATTTTGTAAGACTGGAACAGCTTTGAGATCACAATTAATTAAGGACTTGAATGCATGGCTAATGTCTTAAACCAAGACATTAATGAGTGTCAGACAATTGAAGTCTTATTGTGAGCGACACTGAAAGCCCTTTTGGTCTGTTTAATCCCGGGACCGCATGCGGACAGGAGAGGCCTGTTGTCTGTATGTGTGTGCACTCAATTCAGTCAATTAAAAGTCATCCTCATATCAGTGACAACTGTGTTGTTGGGAAGAGCTTTGAATACTTTGACAAAAACTGTAATTTTGAATATAAACCAAATGAAAGGAAGGATTATCTGAAATCAATAGAACTGCACAACTGATACACAACCGATCAGTTGTTATATTTGAGAATCAAACCAACATTTAATAAAATAAGGGATAAGTCGGAGGACCACATACTTGTGCGCACAGGAATGTAGTTTTCAATTAATAAGTTGGGTATTAAGTAAATCATATATTCATTGAAATATTTGATTAATAAATAGAAAACATGAGACAACACCTACTGTTCCGAATTTGACGCCTATTAATCATAAGTGTGATTAGTATTAAGAATAGAGAGTCAGTCAATGACTATTTAATTTATTCCAAGAAGTGTGTGCATCGAGTGGTATGTCTGTGCTCTACTAGTGGTCTCAGAGCATTGCGGGATAGGTCTCAATCAAGAGTGAGTCTTATGAGCCTCAATGACAAATGTAGTTGCGGTTAATCATAGCGCTCACCTCCGCTCCGTTACAATCATTTATTATTTTTCTTTTTTTACTTAATTGGTTTTTGAGTGGCTCCGCATCTACTGTAGAGCCAGAGCTATACAGAGCTGTGTAGTCAAAGATTTGCTCTATTGCTTCCTTTTTGCACATTATTCCCAACTCTATTCTCGATATAAACGAGATTATGATAAATGGCATAACAACACAACACAACACAACACAAACACTCTACCAATCGATCGCTTGTTTGGAGCGACGAGTCTTCTCTTCTCTACTCTATTCTCATATCAATAACTAATTTTTTACTCCGAGTTATCCTTTTTTTGAATTAACTATTGATATACCCGTCGATGAAAAATAGTATAAAACAAAATGTTTGAATCTTTTCAATCTTATCGCTTATTTCAATAACACAATCACAAAGAGATGAGCCTAACATTCAAAGGGGACAACACTATTGTCAATATATGAGGGGACCAGAGTTAGAAGTAATGCCAACCAAAGACTGGAGTAAAGCCAAAGTGACTGCCAGTGACTACAACTCTGTGAGCTCTCAGGACAGCAAAAAAAAAGTTTGATAAATGACATGCCTTTCTATATGAATACATACAGTCTGTACTACGGTATGGAATGGTACGGTATATAGCATTTGTACAGAACAGAAGAGTCGAGTAGAGTGTTGTGTTCTACTGTATATGCAGTACACCTACCGATCCGACTCTACGATCGAACTGTAAGGCTCTGTATGTCTAGGAATCGAAATGATGAATGACTGTCCCTTTTCAGCGAAGGTTTAATGTAATGGACGTAAACAAAAGCAATACAATGTTGTAATACTGTATGCTTTGCTTTATATAAATACATTGAGAGCACAACCAATTTGTGGCTTTTATTATTATTTTCGGATACTTTATGTTCGATAAATCTCAGCGAAGACTAAGTTTGAGTGCTATAAGACTCTAAACTATAACACTGTTAGCACTGACTGCGAATCCGAGCCTTTTGTAAAAAACTTTTGTCGAGTTATTGCGTTCATTGCATCGAATGCTGTTTTCTTTTTCTAATCTTAAGCCAGACTTTACTACGGGTTATGCTTTCATCTCATTTCTATCCTATTCTCAATGCCTATGCAGTTGTAGCCCAGAGCAGAGCAGTCAGCCTCTGAGCCCCTTCTCCTCTATACTGTCTATAGAATGGTAGTGTTAGAGCTTATATCGTGCTTTAGAGCTGTGCTTTAGAGCTGCCATCATATTATTTCCGTCAAAAAGTTTGGCCAAAACGTGATTAGAGGACTGTCAAACCATGATTAATATCGTGCGGCGCTCACCGCTCAGCACAACACAGCCCTTAATAACGCTGTGTTCACTCTGTTCTCCTGTTTTCACAATCAAAATATTCGTATAAACATATAAACCGATTGTTTTGAATACTAAACGAAATTTTAATTTCAATTAAAACTTTAGTAAATAATTGGAAAAATAACAGAACTTTGATCTTCTTTAAGAATGTTTAATAATTTATAATCATTGATTTGTTGGGGCAGATGGGGGCTTATGGGGGTAGGGTGGGGGTGCTATTTTACATTTTAATATATTATTCTTATATTAATAATAAAATTCCAGTTTTAGACCGAATTACTTCAACTTTAAGTTATAATTTGTTTTATCGATTCATTTTAAAGGGCATTGATTTCGACTGTTTTGTTGAAAGGGTAGAAAAATACATTTAAATTATCCAAAATTCCATTTAATTATTTTATAACAATTAGTATTTAATATTAGAGTACATCTAATTTTCGGGAACTTTATGTGTAAACGCTTTTGATTTTATGTTCACATAATTATTATTATAACATAAAAGCAAAGCGTTTTAATTAAGGCCAGAATTTTTCAAA
This sequence comes from Chamobates pusillus, assembly GCA_034699945.1. Classification (NCBI taxonomy): domain Eukaryota; kingdom Metazoa; phylum Arthropoda; class Arachnida; order Sarcoptiformes; family Chamobatidae; genus Chamobates; species Chamobates pusillus. The sequence goes on from JAQGCQ010000015.1 coordinate 23,613, forward strand.
TTTAATGAAACTTTAATGTGATTCATATAATTAATTATGTGAAATATCCCTGTATTGTTTGTGGGCATGACAATTGACAATTGGCTTTTGCTTGTTGCTCTTAACAGCTCTCGCAAAACTCATTAATTGCTAATTAAATATAAAAATGTGTCGCCCGAAGTGGTGTCCACTTAGTCCTCATAATTCGGATTGAGTTTCAACTGATAATAACTGATAGAATGTTTGCTACTCTTATACTCTTTATTACTCTTTATTATTATTACTGAAAATCATTATTAATAATATGGTCATAATTATGGCACATAAATAATTAACTCAATTAACGCGAGCATAATATTCAGGTTTAGCACGACTTCAATCAAATTGAGAATATATTCTAACACTTTGTTTATGAGTGAAAACTCGTCAAAAAATTATACTTTAGTTTTGTGTTTCTATGAAAAAATCAAAGGAGTCCTAAACCCCAATCACTTATATATACATTGATTGTAAAAAGAGTAAAATCGTATTAATTGGTAATAATTTTCTACAAAACAAAATCTGAGTATTTGTTTAAAACGTTATAAACTAATCATATAATCATATAATACATAATTCGGTTTTTTGTGACTCAAACTCACAAACAAAACAGTTTTGGTCAGAGGCTTACTGTTGTGCCAGAAGTGGGCCGTCACTCACGTTTCGGAGACATTGGCGAAAGCGATGCCGGATTTGATGAATCAGAATGTGTTGTCGTCGCCGATGAGTTGTTTTGTGTGGTCGCTGATGGCGGGGGTGTCGATGTGTCCGATGGTATTAACCCTTCTTTCATTCGCTTCTTTTGTTTCATTCGTCTATTTTGAAACCATATCTAAAACACATCAATATTTTTGCATTAATTCATAAGAAACTGAGCGCTGGTAAGCATTGCTCGACAGTCAGTGCTTGCAATGTATTGCAAAGTATCGCAGAAGCGATCGATACTTACTTTAACCTGAGTTTCGTTGAGTTGAAGAGCGGTTGCGATTTCTATTCTTCGGGCGCGGGTCAGGTATTTATTGAAATGAAATTCTTTCTCTAATTCAGTCAATTGTTTGGTTGTGAAGTTAGTTCTGCCGGTGTTGTTGGCGGCCAGACCTGCAGCTGCCAAACTGGCAGATTGCGAACAGTTAGCAACAGTTACCGCCGATTGTGGCGCTCCGTTGAAATTAAAATCTGGCGCTTTATTTACTGTAAACCAAGAAATTAGAAAACTTTTAGACGATTAACAAAAAAAATGTTTATTCTATTGAATTACAAAATATATAAAACAAATTCTGTTCAAACAATAACTCAATTTTTAGTCATAGACTTGAGTGGAGGGTTTGGATCATTAACAACAAACGCCCGGTGCCCTTAGTTTTGGTCTTTTGTTTACTTTTTCTCACATCTCTTTCTAAATAAATAGCTATCGATTTGAACGGTGCGATTAGTCGGACCCTCCATAACGCTGTCTAACCTCAACGGTTAACAGTTAATGGCATTAATATTAATGGTTAACAAAACAATTAATCAAATCTCCACAAAACTCAAGGAATGCTTAGAAAAACTATCGGCGCTTCAATTGGAACACTACTTAACTTCAACGAAATGTCTTCATTCAAAGTGTCTCTAAAACCCAACTCTTTCTCACATTTTTGCGATACTTTTCTAGAGTTCAATACATTTTCATTCAATAAAACGAATCGATTTGAAAAATGCTATTTTCAGTGAAAATATAAGAGAGAGAGAGAGAGAGAGAGAGAGAGAGAGAGAGAGAGAGTCGTTTTAAAGAATGGTTTGATGTAAAAATCAATAGTTTGAGCGCACATCGCATCTGTTTTGTAGTGTTAGTGCAACACCTGTTGACTTTCATCGTTAATTCAAATCAGATTTTGTTGAAAACATACAAACTATGGATAACTATAACTCTAATTATTATTATTTTCGGAGAATATGAAAAGCATGCGATTAATTAAATTGAATGTTAGCTTCAATTCGTCGAAAGAGTTGGTATGACTTAGAAGAGTGTGTGTTATTCTGATAATTAGATTTGAAGGATTTCTCCAATTTCTCGCCACTCATTGATTTATTGATGCCTGAAATAGGAGTCGGTTCGGGCTTTTGATGCAATTAGACTCAAATCTGGAGTTCATTGATTGGGAACTGAATTGTGAATAAAGTTAAGTCTGAGTTAGAATTTATGACTTATATTCAAAGAATAAGCGACTACTGTCCACAACCGCCTCATATTGAAGTGGAGGGCTTTTCGCAGAATTTATTGCTATGAGAGTCGGGTGCGAGCATTGAGAGCCGTTGACTGTATTTAAGGATCATTTCTATCTCTTCATTGCATTCTTGAGTATGATTTATGACATAATAAATACAATTTTCTCTGACTTTTGTTCTGCTTTTCTATCGACTCATTCACTAATAAAGTGGACAAAAGTCGACAAAACAACACATAATATAATACTCAGGAATAGAATTGCAGTTATTTTTAATATAAATCATTTGATTATAAGAGACGACAAAATTCATAAATTTATCCGAAAGTCAATTGAATGCAATTTGGACTCACTGTTAGGTTTGGGTATATTGCGCTTCACTTGCATCCACTTGTATTGAGGCACCGGTGCTGCCGCTATCACTGAATTGGTTTGCGAAGGCCCATGTCTTGAGGTGGCTGAATGATGATGATGATGATGAGCCGGGTGCAAATGCGAGGCTAAATGGTTCAAATGATAGGCTGATCCATTCAATTGACTACATGTCATATCTGCGAACTGTTGCGCTTCGCTGTAATGACCCGAATGAAGACCCGTCTGATGGCCAGAACTGCCATTTCGGGCCCTTAGAAGACTTGCATCTATATATGTGGGATATTGAGATGTAGGGGTAGCACCGCCTGAAATGCCCGTTCGAACGGCACAGTCAGACAATGCGCTCAACATTTCTTGGTGTCCAGAAGATAGCTGTCCGGATAGTTGTCCGGACACATCCGTGTGCGAGAAATCCCTGTATTGATGAGAATATGTTTGATGCGTTGCGGTCACTGCCAGTTGTGGCGGGCCTTGAGCTAAAGGCGGGCCTAATTGGGGGCCTTGTGCTACGACAGCTCCTGTTCGGGTATCACTATAATGACTAAGCCTTTGATGATGGGGTGGCACTGGATTTGTGGCATAATTAGGTTGAGTGTCCAAATTGGTATAACTCAAACCATTTGTCTCATTGATTATTCCATCGCCGAACTGATGCGGTGCCGACATATGCAGTGCTGGTGCATAATGACTTGTGGTCGGTGCGCCTCCTGTTATAATACCGGTGGTGCCCGTGGAGGACAGATCATTGGAAGCCTGATAGTAAGCCAGGTCAGGGTGGTTGTGGTGATAGTTCTGGTAGTCAGTGGCTGACCCATTATGACAAACACTCGCACCATAAACAACATTAGAGTTCATAATCATTGAACAGTTTATTCAAATCACATATCAATATAAACAACAAAACAACCGAATCGTCGAACAGTCACTTAAGTGGTTAAAGTCGAGGACAGGGATCGCAAAACTTTGTTCATAATTGTTGTCAATTGGTCTGAACTAAACTTAAAACATCGATTACGGCAATTGTGAGGAAAGCCGTCGCCAGCATTGAATCGAGTTGTGGTGTCGAACAGGCATTCAAGGAATGGACTCAACAAATATGGGTGTAATTGAAGGCTCGCATACGTCAGAAAGAGGCGACCAATGCCCGACTGCCCATCCGTGAGACAGTCCACAGCCAACAACCGAACACCAAAGCCGTTGAGTTGAGTGCAGTTCTCGTTGGCAGCACTTCTCTCAATCACATCCACCTTCGGCTAAGACCGGACTCATAGAAAACTTGTGTCGCTTTCGGCCAACCACTCGAACCACTAGTTTTGTGATCCATTGATTATCATAATAACTATTATAAAGGTATGTCTTATCATAACATCTCAAAAGTTATTCACTAAAAATAATCACAACTTTTAATCATTGAATGAATGATAAGAATTAGTTTTGATTTGATTCTTGGTTTTCATTATTATTTCACAATTGTCTCACACTTTCTCTGTTAGTCTTTACGAGAGTTAGGCCTAACTTCACAACATTTAATGTTTGAGTACATCAGAGTTGCTGTTGCTTTATATCAGTGGTAACGCCCAGAATATGCGTCTGTGCCCTAACATCACTGTTCGGCTCTGTGTCTCTTCAAACCATTGCCAAACCATTGCCAAAAGGCATACTTTCCATTCTTACAGCCATTACACCAAATAATAATAATAACTTCAAAAAATATTTCATAAATAACAGCAAATGCGACAAAAAATACCTTTTTTACAGTTTATTGAGACCTACCTGTGCACTCTTCTCCTAACCTAATTCTATTGGATCACCCCATGCCAGTCGTGTGCTTCCTATCTATTTGCACTCCTCTTTTATTAATTACTCGATATAAATGATTCTCTCTCTCTCTCTCTCTCTCTCTCTCTCTCTCTCTCTCTCTCTCTCTCTCTCTCTCTCTCTGCGTTGTTATTAATTATCGTCACTTAAAATATAAGTAATGTTTATAATGTTTATCGCCTTAAATGATGATTACTATCACACAAAATATTCTGAGCCGTAGTTTAGCGGCGAAATCAGAGAAAAATTCTGAAACGAATGGTCTTTCAGGTGCTAAATGTTTATCAGTGTTCCCACGCTATCCTATCTTATGCTGTGCTCTCTTTGACTTTTGTCTCATTACCTATTCCCAAATGAATATTTAAGTCCACTTTTGTGAGTAGATATTTAAGAATTTAAACGATAATCGAGTTATGATCTCTAAAGTTTACCTTGGTGCAATTGTCCCCTCACTTAAATAGATGTGCGACACTAGTAGTCCACTAGTGGTCAGAATCACTATTAATGACAAAATTATACTCAGGTTTAGCGATGAATCTCATTATTTGAATAAAAACTTTTAGAAACGATAGCCTTATATTAGCGACAATTGTTGATTATATAGACTCAGAGGATGACTAAGGGCTTCAATTTATATCTTTTGATCTCTACTCTACTCTCCACTCAATTTTGAATAAATGAAAGGCAATCAAATTGTCGTTATTTTTATTGTATATTTGATTTTCTATTCGTTATATTTTTAATTATTTATTTTAAAATCTGTAATCAGAGGTAAAATCAGTTGACATTTATTTTCTTATCTTAATTGTTTGTGTTATGATTAATTGGTACTGGTCACATTTACAGACTAATAAGATAAAAAAACAAATTAAAGTCGAGTGCAAAAGTGCCAAACTAGTGTTTTAAGTGCTTATTTCGTGGTTATGTCCCTCAATTGATAAAGGTACTTTTTCTTGTCCTTCATATTTAAGATTTTAATGTTATTTTTAAAAAACATTGCGATCTATACCTCGCAACCGGTTTCCCATTTTTTGGAGGAATGATTGACATCGCAAAGCATAGCACAGCACAGGCGAAACGCATGTAATATATTGTTAAGTTTAAGACATGGGGTGGCCATAGAGAGGCCATACTGAGGCCATATTGTCGACTCTCCTTAAGTTTTTAAAAACTAATCCATTAATTTTTTCTTTGATACTTAAAAATGACTGCGAATCGCATTTTTGACAAAATCTGACGAAACGAATGAATACAAAAAATGAAAAAATAAAGTAAATGAAAATTAGATTTAGTCGAGTCCTCCCTTGACATCACTGACATCACTGGTCTACTATTATATGAATTTTCATTATATTCTCTTTTACTGTGTTTTTGTCAAAATAGAGAGAAAGGAGAAACCATTGTTTTCCCATTACTACAAACATCAGGGGTTCGGACTTATTTCCTGTGCCATAGACTGTGCCATACACTCACTAAATGGAAAACTCATTGCTATATATAACTGATGACCAAATTGAGCAAGAATCTTCATCACTATTTGAAAAAAATATTCCCATTAATTATCGAAATTAACTTTCAATTTATTCAAAAAGTATTCAATTATTCTCTGTTTATATTTTATTCATAATTCAAAAGAAAAAGTGAAAAATTTGCGAATAATTTGAGAAATGCTGTTTGTATGCAACATGCAACATTATTTTATAATCAATATTGTTTCAATGTTCCAGATGTTACATGCTCAAATCATATTTATAAGTTTAGTTTTCCTCATTTCAAATGATAATTCGAAAAAATTGAACATTGATTGCAAGTTTCTTTTGAAATTTAAACAAATTTAATCAATCAAAATTTGCATGATAATATTTTAATAGCAAAAATTATATACTGAAATAAATATAAGTAGTTTAGTTTAAGTGTTGTGCTAGATGCAATTTTAAATCAAAATTATATTGATTGGAGTCTCAAACCTTTTGGACCGAAATTACATTTTTAAATATAAATTTATTTTTTCTCGTTTTAAACACTTTTAAATTGCCCTCAATTTTGTTTGATTATAGTTTTAATTTAATTAAAATTAACTCAAATTAATTCAATTTTTCAAAATATAAAACAAAATGGCAAACAGTTTTTAAAAAATACATTATTCTTGTTACTTTATTGAGAAAAATGACTTGGTTGAAGTGTGCTCTAGACCAGAAAAAAGACCAAGACATTTTTTTCAAAATTCCAATCAAAAAATGTTTACAACTTTATTCTCAAATTTTTTAAAAGTAAATATTGTTTCACTTAATATCTCCATCAAAAAAGACGCATAAAATTGAACAAAAAAGTGAATTACCTTGTTTAAGTTTCTATATAAAATTTGACAAAACAGTGATTTTAGTTTTCATAATATTTACCGTTTTGTTTAAAAAGTGATTCATTTTAGTTAATAAACGAAAATCTTTTAAAAGTTTCCGCAAAATATTAATGAAATTCTATATAATATTCAATGTTTTCTTATATAAAAGGTATAAATCTTAATATAAGAGCAATGAATATATGAAACGCATGGCTAACCATTAGAATATGGATCCAATAATATTGCGTGAAATACAAGTTATGCACTACAGTCTTGGTTATGCTGTCTGTGCTCTTTGGCGTCAGCCCTACAATGTAAGCCCTACACAATTTGCGTGTCTGTGCGCTGCCATTGATTCAGAGAAGTCTTTGAAAAAACTAATCTGAAAAATAACAAAATTTCCAAACGTTTGCATTGACTGACAATTATATGATGTAAACATTGTATCCGTTGTCCGACAAACAAACCGTTCAATTGTAATATTTTTCGTTGTTTTCGCCATATTTAAATCACAGTTTTTCAGATTTTCATTAATTTTTAAAATCGAGAAAAAAATGGTTTATTCAAATCAAACATTTATAAAAGTATTTATAGTTGAACTAGATTAAATTATAGACTAACGATTTGACAATTTTGTATATTCATTAATTCATTAATTCATTAATTCATTAATTTACAAAATAGTCTTTTCTTTCAATTCAATACATAATTATTTTCGATTTTATAAATAAACTTTTAAAAACTCTAATGTTGAGTAATGTTGAGCATGAACATTCTAAATAAGAAATGCCTATTTGTTCAATTCAAATAAATGTGACTTTTGAAAAATTATGTTATGATTTGAATTAAATTGAATGAAATTAACAAAATTTAAGTCCCGGTTATTAACATAAAATAAATGCATTAATTTATTACTTTTTTGCTTCGATAATGAATTGGTTGTGCAATAGTTTAAGATCACATCTGGTATTTGAAACATGCAAACTCTAAAATAAGGTTGAAAATTGATGATGAATTTTAAAAATATTTAAAACAATAATAATTTTGTTAAATTTGTTTAATATATTCTTGTTAATTAATTGAATTCCAACACAACTGTATCACAATTGTATATTCGTTATTAAAAACTATATTTTTAACGAATTGTTACTTAAATATAATTTATATTATTTTGATTTTATAATATATTTGTTAAATAATAAGATTGACTGAAATATATGAAAGTTTATCAAGAGCTTAATTTTGAATATAAATTCTACCAAGATTTATAATAATTTATTTGAAGCAATATTAAATACTAGTAATAATGGACTGCACAACCCTATTGACAAAAGTAAACTCGACTCCCTATGAATTGATCATTTAGTTTGACTTATATTCAAATTGGGCTCAAATTCTTCGAATTCAAAAAAGAGTCGAAAGTAAATAATTGTATTCATCACTTGAATGCGTAAAAACATTGAAGCCTTACTTCGCATTTGTTTTTATGTTTGTTTTAATGCAAACATTTTTGAATCTTCACTGAAGTTCACTACAATTCTGAAGGAAAAGGTCTGATGTGAGGGAAGTCACTGTCTTTGCTATCTTTCGGTTTATGTCTCACTAGATCTTATTTAAGGCTTAGGTAAGCCGTTAGCGATGCACTCAGTCCTTGCTTTTAGATAACTAATGTTCAAAATTAACTCTCTCTTTCTCTCTCTGCCTCCCTCTCCTCTTTCCCTTTTTCTCTGCATTTTATGTTTGCATTGAAAGTGTTCGGATGTATTGGAGTCTCTATGGACTGAATAAGGACTTGGCTTCAGTAATGTTGAAGTAGAATATATGCATAGGAAAGCCAGTGATGGAAAACTGATCGATAGGACATCTTAGACTCAGCGCTAACACCAATAACAGCACTAACATAACGCTGAATGTGGCGAACACTAAAACCTAATCGATTGGTTCGGAACAACAGTTTTGAATTACTCAAGAGTTGTGTTAACTCTCTCTCTCTCTCTCTCTCTCTCTCTCTCTCTCTCTCTCTCTCTCTCTCTCTCTCTCTGCCATTCTCTCTTTTGCTCTCTCTCTCTCTCCCTCCCTCCCCGTTCTCTCGTGTGTTAGTTAGGTGTGAGCGGTAACTCTCATCAAATCAGATACATATGCGTTCAATGATGTGATGGATTTGAGGCAATTTAAGTGTCCATTTCTCAGTCAAAGCCAATTGATTAATACAAGATTGTAATAAGTTTGCAGCGGTTGTATCGGCACACGTTCTGAGCCAAAGTCATCCCCGTTTTGATAAATTAGTTTCCATATAAACATAGGAAAGCGTAACACAACTATTATAGCAATTTATTACTTATAATGATTAATGATTGTCTACTCTTCTTATGTTGGCTTTTATTTGTGTAAATAGACAAACACATAACACACACACACACACACACACACACACACACACACATCGCGCACACATCGCGCACACATAGCACTCACATCAGACTCAGATAGACCTCACATTCATATGGATGAAGTCTAGTACAAAAGAGGTGCTTTTTCTGCTAATTGGTGTTTGGCTTATGTAAAGTGTAAACTTGTTGAAATTATTGATGGATGCGATGCCAATAAATTATATCCACTTTTACTCATATGATGGCAATTCAAGCCTTGTTTTCATGTTTTGCACATAAATCTAATCTTTTATATACTAATAGTTTATTTATTTAATATTTAGTGTAATTCTCAATGAATTGCTTTATTAGTCTATTAGTCAATTGGTTTACTCTATAATTGCTTTACTTAATAATCCATTTATTATTTTCTGGAACCACTATATAGACTCAGTGGTGTGGGTAAGGAATGGTATGATATGGTATGGAATGGTATGGAATGGCACAAAACGGGCCAAAGCCTTAAAGCTGGCATTGCTTCTCGACTGAGGAAAGATTAATGTTAGGCGAGTGTCATGTGTTGTTGTGGAGCAGATTCTCGTGTAAACACCACAAAACTCGTGTTCTTTGTCGAGCACTTTGGGGCCTCCTTTTTGACAAACGGCTACCATTTATCAATTCTGGTCTTTATGTGAAAGCAATTGAAAAACCATTTTATATAAATTTATTCAATTATTGGACACAAAACACAAAAACAGCTCAAATAGTGTCTCAAAAGACGGTCTTCTGATCACCGAAATAGTTATCTGTCTTTCTATTGTATGAGTGCTTCAATTTTTAGCTTATATTTTAGAGTCAGACAACCCGTAAAGCAGAGGAGAACATCAGTTCCCTACTGCTTATGTATGTGTGAGTGAAGCACTTGGAGCACCCAATCCCTTGTCCTCTGCATATTATTATTATTTAAACACAAAACGCCGTTAAGTTTTTCTCAACCAAAAGGTCAGGGATGGCAATTGGAGTGACTGCTCATTGGCTAAAACATTCAGTGCTAATACTATTCATCGGCATATAATATAAGCCCCAGTATTTGGGACTGAGCTCAGCTCAGCACAACTCAGCACTAATATTATTAAAGAAAATCTATTCAAAAACTTGGGTTTAGAGGACCACTACTAAAAGTGCATTATTTTTGTGTGGGATAGGGATAGCATTTTTTAGGGGTGCAGTCATGGCTGACAGGACTGGATTTCATCGAACAGATGCTATCATCAAAACAACACAAAAAATATTTGCAAAAATAAATTAGAAAATAATTTTTAAATAAAAAAGTTGACAACAATTTTGAGCACTTTTTTACATTACATTAAAAAACACATTATTTTCTAAAAGTATTGAAAAATTGGGACAACTTTTGACTTATTGTAAGCAATGCTAAGCATAAACTTTCTGTTATTCAGATGAGAAGAGGAACAGCTTTTGATTATCGATAAATTTGACAGTTTTTTGATACGACAACTGAGTCTCGAACTGACGACAAGAAAATGATTTGAATAATTTAGTTGCTTTAGTCTGCTTTAGTCTGCTTTAGTCTGCTTTAGCATGGTGATTTATTACTTATTCTCACGCAATAATAGAATACAAGATCCGAGTAAAGAGTTTTTTTGTAACTCCACTGAATTTGTGGGCTTATGTGCCGCACAACTTATATATAGTTAGAAGAGGATGTTATGTGTGCCTATGCTATATGATGTGCTGTATGGTGTGCTGTATGGTGTGCTGTATGCCAGTGGTCATTGGCTATAATATGATATGTTATGATAAATGAGTGCTTTACGTGATCGTAACCAACACCTCACTAAGATTAAGATTGATGTCCAATATTTTTGTTCAGATATTACCATCGATTCCGCCAACAATTTATTGACTCATATTCTGTGAATAGACAGACATTACCTGTATTTTATAAAATCATTTTTCTATAAATTTTTCTTTTTATTATAATTTCCCAATTTTTGCGAAAATCAAAACCATTTTTCATACAAAAACATAACTTGAGTTCAGTTCTTATGATTGATCTGAAGAACTGTTTTCCAGTAATTTTACTATTTTTTCAGCCGATTCTAATCGGAAAGTATTGTATTTATCGGAAACGCATATAATTCTTGAATGTCTGGCCAGTAATGCCAGGGACTGGTGCTTAGAATGGTGCTTGCTAAATTGCGAATATACATAGAACTGTATTTATTAGTTGTTTATTGTATTATAAGTTATAGATAGAGAAATGCAATGCATTAGTGATTGTATCATACAATACATTGGAGTGTGTGATAGAGTCAGTTGTGAGCCGCACAGCACAGTAGAGTTAGACTGGGAGTAGAGTTGAGTACAAAGCTCTTTGTGCAACATATTTGCAGTGTATGTCAATTCTCTTTATTTTCATTTTCCCCTCATATTTGCTTCTATCAAAGGCTGTGCTGTAATGAGTAGGTTCTATGAGTTTCAAGCCGAGAGCAGAGCCCGCCTAGTGATCCATCATTGTCCACAGGCACAGCACAAATATTCGGCACAGCATTTGTGCCAACCGTCAAGTGCTGCGGCGACCAAAGCAAAAACTTTTGCAACTTATAGCCATCAGTTGGTTCGGTGCATAACTGGTCTGTTATACCAATGCCTGATCTAAATGTAATTATAATCACTGCACGAAATAGGCGGCTCCCAGATATGTATGTGTGTGTTGTGTGCACAGACCAACACTACCGATACTTTCCATTTGTTTTTCTATTACTCACTAAAAGCTTATAATAAACGAGTTTTATATTTCTTATATTAATTTCTATATTGAGATCACATTACAAAAAATTCTCTCTTTTTTAATCAACTTTTGATAACTTTTGAGACCAACAAAACAATTATTAAATTAATTCTAACAAAAAATTCATTGCATTTTTTTAGCGCAAAAGTTGCTATAAAATAGAATCAACTTGTTAAATAGCTTATAAAGCTATCACAACTAACAAATACGCTATTTTATAAATTTATCAATTGATCCGAAAAATTCTAAGCAAACATTGAAAATAAGAATAAAGTTTTGAATTAATTTTGATGTTTTGAATAGTGTTTGAAGAGATCACTGCAGTGTTTGTCTAAAGACTGACTCGAGTTTCCCTTTTATTTTATAATGGATTATGCAATTAATTCGTTGTTTCCGATTAAGTACTTGACAGCAACAACTTATATGTGATAGAGTACTACAAATCGGCACATCCATCACATCCATCACATCCATCATTACTTGTCGACAAAAATCATTTTTCAAATTAATTTCATTCTCGTATAATAGACGGCGCCACCGATTCTGAACAATTTGATCTCAACATCAAAATTAATGACAAGATTATTCTTTATTCATTGATTTGAAGTTTGATTTTATAGTCATCCAAATTATAAAAATTAGTTATATTTTTAATTATTTGGATTCCTTTATATAACATAATTGAGAGCAAAAAACGAAATTCCAATGCATTCAATCATTTTTTGTTTATCCTTTTGTATTCTAAATGATAGATAAGTTGTCATCAGATTATATGACAATCTGTTTAATCGAATTCAATCATAAATGGAGTTATATTTTTGCCTTAGATTTTTCACTTATATAAATATTTATTTGAATTTTTAAAATTGATTGAATTAATGGCAATTTTGACACTTTTCAATTCTTATTAATGACTGCAACATCTAATTAGGTTCTAAATTGTAAAATATCTTGAAGTTATCTGTTTGTTATACTTGTTTGTTCAAACTAAATACATTTGATTCTACCTTAATTATTTGAGACCATCCACAAATTGATCAACTTTTGATATCAAGGTATTCAAATAACTTCAGATATACCTATTCCTCACAAAATAAGACTAATTTCAATTTATTCAAATGAAAATTATGGAAATTTAATTGAAATGAAATTAACTTTCCGTTGACTTAAAGCTTTAAATGTGATCTACAATCAAATAAATCAATTAAAAAGTTGAACAACGCGTTTGTTTGGTGTCGAACATGATTTCCAACAATTTCATAATTAAATTATTTTCTGTAATTTATAATATTATTTGTTTATTTCAAAAACAATCGGAAATTAGTTGATAGAATGTGTAAGCTCAAATAGAATGTAAAAATGCAATAATGAATTTCATTCCTTTAATAAGACGACAGTTTCTTGAGTTTGGACTCAAAAAATATTAATGAACTTCGATTTGAATACAATTTTCTTACAAAAAATATTGTGTTTTTGTGAATAATAGATAACTTGAAAATTGTGTCTATAATTGAAAAGTTTCATTTCAGTGATTTATTTTTGATTCATAAACTTTATTATTCAGTTTGAGATTTGATGGCTTCAAATGAAAGTTTTTGTCATATTTTTCTATAAAATTCAAATATATATTGCAATGCATTAGACGTTAGACTTGAATACAAAATTCGTTTCTTATCACTGTTTTTCACATTCAAAAGCATAACAAATATTGAGTTTCGATTTTACAATTTAAGACGAATTTTCGGCTTTTTATCTGAAAGAGCAATCATTTGAGACAAACTGACGAACTGTTGTTAGACTTTATTAAACAACTGATTCGAAGCACTGATACGATTGACTTTCCTTCACATAAAATATACTGAACTCAACGATATGTATAATAGAGTTAATATAGTTTTGCTTTGCATTCGTTAAGTGAATACAACCAAAAACTGATTGCGTTTACATTCTCTTTATAACACGATTGTGCCATAATGTGCATAATGTACAAAATGTACATTGCTCACTTTGGCTCACTTTTGACTCTTTTGACTCACATTTCATATAAATTTATCCTTTTATTCAGTTTTCATTTTTTCCAAATCTTATTTATTATTATTATTATTATTATTATTATAAAAGAGAGAAATCAATAAAATGTTATCATTTTCTACATATTCTTTGGTTTTCTTTTTAGTGATAAAAAATGTTTTCAATGAAAGCAAAGTTTGTTTGGACGCAAAGGATCTGCGGTTTCGTTGGTATACTTATTGGGCCATTAGTTTAGTTAAACTCATTTTGGGATACAAACTAACGCAGGATTTCCTCGGGATTTACTCTAAGAAGAGATTGGTTAACAGTAAAGCTATATTTGTGATACAATCAAATTGACTTCCCTTGTTGATCTTCCCCTCAATTCAAATATTAGATCATAAAAAGAAGATGGAGAAGTGGAGATGTGCACAAATTGGGAATGTAGTCAAAAGACAAGAGTTACGACAAAATAAACCATTAAAAATAAAATATCAAAATATTTTTTTGTTGGGATAACTAAAAAATCGAAATTTAATAGTTGATGGGTGAATTGGTGATGGGTGAATTGGTGAAATACTCAAACGAAAAGAAAGATAGGATTTCTAACTGTAAAGATTGATTGTTTGTGACATTCGCGACAATTTCGAGGCATATCTACCAAAGTGTATATGCAATGGATTTCATATATGTGTGATATGTGTGAGCGTTAGTGAACTACTCTTTTTGATATATGAGTTGTTATTTCTTTTTATTATATAGATTCGGTCCCTTTGGTGAGCCGTAACGCTTGGCTGCTCTCCTAAGTTCAGATTCGGCACTGACAGCAACGTCAGGGGGGAAACACTGCAAAATGATTGATCGGATGGGAAACGCACTGAAAGAAAGAGAGAGACTGAAGAGAGAAGGAGAGAGTGAGTGTGTGAGCGCAGCACAACCAATGCAGGAATACTATGATAGTCTTGCTTTTGCTCCTCTCTGTCTGTTTTGCCCTTTTTTAGGTTGGTTTGCCTTCTGTAGAGTCTGTACTGACTGTACATCTAATGCTTTTAATGCTGAATCTTTGTTGATAACGGATTTGCATGCAGTGAGAGATAGGATGAACTGTGAGAGAGAGAGACGAGAGTTCACACAACACTTAAATACATTCTACTCTTCTCTCTATCACTCTATAGAAGAGAGAGAAAGAGAGAGACGACTAACGCAACGCATCAAAGGTTGCACACACTTTCCATTATAGGCCTTATATCTGTTCACTTATAATGATATACATTTTATATACATTTATATATTATATATTAAATTCGAATATAAGTTGTAGTGAGTGTCAGACCAGACATTCTGTTCCATCAACTATTCTAAACAATACGGATCTGAAGTCGATTTTGTCCTCAAAATCATCGAATATTGTTTGCAACCGAATCTCATATCTGTTCAGAGCCTTATCCCTAACAAAATGTATGTCTCTCCCAAAGACACTCATTTCCATATCAGGCAAATAAAAGTGAGAACTCAGCACTTCCTCCGATGCCATGCTTTGCTTTTGCCTAATATTCTTGATTTTTAGTTGAAGTTTGAAACTATGTCTGTCCTCTTGTGTGCTATGTTTGCCACTATATAGAGGTAGAGCAGTACAGCTGTCTTCTTGTCTTCTTCTTCTTATACTGCTTTTTAAGCACAACCAGCTGACGCTTCTCAATGTCCCTCTGCCAGTGCCAGTGCCTCTGCCAAAGCCTGTGCCACAACACAACGCATACACTTCTTTTTCCATTCACTTTGAATCTCTTGCATTGTGTGCACCGAACAGACAGAAGACTACAGAACTCCAATGAATGGATGCGAGGGACAGATCACACAAAATACCATAAGAGAGAGAGAGAGAGAGAGAGAGAGAGAGAGAGAGAGAGAGAGAGAGAGAGAGAGAGAATTTTAACGACTAAATAATTTGACGGCTTCATCAAAATCGATATAAAGGGCATATTTTTTAACAGAAAAAAGGTATTCATCACTATTTAGTATTCTCTGGTTATTCGCAAAATTGAGATCAAAGTAATAGCGTTAAGAATAAAGTCAACGCTTTCACTGAATCTCTGATTTATAAAACCTTTTTCAACAAATCAAATGCATTACACATTCAATGAAAACGTATAATATTTACGACAAATTAAATTTATATTTAAAAACAAATAAATTTAGATTTTGATTGATTATAAAATTGTAAATATTATATATTCGTCTTTTTTAAATAAAATATAATTTTATGCTTTAATTGTAATTATTTTTGAAATTCTGTAATAATATTCATATTAATTGAAAACTAAATTTGTTTATATTAGAAAAATTTTGGTAAAAAGTTCAATGAAGCAAATAAATGAATAAAAAGTAAGAAGAATTGTGTCACCATGGTGATTTATGGTTCTGCTTTATTGTGGGAGAGAATAGTAGGCAATGATAATGAATTCTGAGCGCAGGCAAAGCAAATGATTTTTAGTGAGGAGACCGCACTTTGTCAACACCTCTCTCTGTACACTATTTTAGTAATAGTTATTCAAATACATAATATGATATCATCTTGATAAGTTTTTCATTTAAAATCATTTAAAATTAAAACCTGTAAAACAGATAATTTTGAGCACATTTTTGAATTTCGATAAATAATATTTGAAAAAATGCATTAAAAACTGTGTATTAAAGAAAGTTTATTTCAAAATTAAAACTCTTTTGATTTTCAAATGTAAGAGTTTTGTCGTGAAAGCAAATGTTGTGCGGATCGCTAGTAGAGGACTGGGTGTCTACTAGTTCTATGTAACTCCACATGAGAGCTGTCTTTACATTTCATCAATCATCTCACACTCCAAGTACTGCAGATTTAATTAAAACAATACCGACTCAAATGTATTTGACTCTACTTTGCTTTAAATACTGTAAGTGATTCTAATGTATAGCCAGTCCTACAAAGTGGTAGTGAAAGACTAAAGTACTGATACAGTAGTGATACAGAGTGAGAGTCGCCGACTATTATTGATATTATAGCTATTCTCCATTTACTTTCTTATACTAAATTGGAAACAAACTAAGTTTTTAGGGAACAAATGCTTCGATCCCAACATATAATTGAATTTCATCAGAATTAAGAGGTCATTGCAATCCATCAAATGTCACGTCCAGCCACTAACCAATCCTCTCTCTCTCTCTCTCTCTCTCTCTCTCTCTCTCTCTCTCTCTCTCTCTCTCTCTCTCTCT
>JAQGCQ010000016.1:0-39882 GCA_034699945.1 Chamobates pusillus
ATTTCTGCACTCTTAATAAAAAGGAGCTATTGGATAACTTAAATTTTATTTCGCCGTTATTACTAAAAGAAAAGGAAATCTTTCAAAAAAGAAATCCCGTTGTTATCAAAAAGGTTTTGGTCCCTTTGGGGGAGGAGGGGGGGGGACATACATGACATTTCTATATATTGCATTTTTTCAAAATTGCAATTAAAAACTGTACTTGTTAAACTTTGAAAATGGAAACTGTGCCCATCATATAAGAAGAATTAACCATAGGTTTAAGTGTTTATTTAATTGAACTAGGTTGGATTTTGCTTATTATTTAATTTAAAATAATAGACACTCAAAATGAGAGATGAATTGAATATTTGAATTAATTAATGAATTTCATGAATAAAATGATTGGACTTCCGGTTCTATTTTTATGATTTAAAATCAAAACAATATTTTATTATATTTTTATTAAGAATATAAATCTATTGCAGAATATAATTAATGAAATGATCTATTTTAATTAAATGCAATCATTAATATTTATAATAATTATAAACTTTGAATTAATCAAATTGAACTAGTTAATAGTATAAAAGTCAATTTTTTTTCTCTGAATTTTTGTGTCAATTATTATATGAGTGGAGAAGAATAAGAACAAAATAAAGTTGATGTTATAGAATTGCTCATGCTAAAACTTGTGTACAAACCTCTTGGCCGGTCTCTTTATTGATAGCGAGTTGGACTTTACCATAAGTACCTTGGCCCAACTTCTTGATCACTTCAAATCTTTGTTTTAAGCGATGCTTTTTCTCAGTCTTAGGGACTGATTTGGCACAACTGGTATTGCCATCAATTGGTTTGAGTTTAGGCCGAACCGATCGGTTGGCTTTCGTTGACTCGTTTACAACCATTTTATAATACTTTCATTAATTAATATTACTTTGATTTCAATATTTCAAACTTAAACTCAAAACTTAACAAAATTTATTGAAAAATAGCGAACATTCGTTAAAATTTGAAATAATTATAATTTTTTGATTAAAAGGCAATCATTTAATTGAATAGAAAAGAGTCGAACGAAAAAATATTCTAAACTCTTAACTATAAACTGGTAATAGTGTTAGCGTTGAGTCGAAATGGGATCACAAATTTGGCGAATGACTCGACTGTAAGGCAAACCTACGCCACTCTCGCCTACGCTTTCGGTTAGGTTTAAGTCATTTAACTAGACTTCAATATTGGATAACAAAACTATTTTATTACAACTCTATTATTATTTAAAATCAAAAACACTATTCAATCATTTGATTGACATTAAAAATATTGATTCCAAATATTGTTCAAATTGTTCGCAAAATTAATTAAAAACCTGAGTACTGTTATAAAGGGACCTAGTTGAAACTTAAAACACCAAAATAACTGTGTGTTCGGAAGAGTTGAATAATAATAATATTAAAGTCTAATATTAGTTGAAGTGAAGTAAAGTCAGCAGATCTTAAGCTCAAGCCATTGATTGGTTGTGTTTTGTGCAACACTTGCATAAGAATTGGTCTATAATTAGAAAGTGATGTCTTCATCGCTGTTATGCATCACATCTTAGACTTATTGGATCGAAGCCATCAACTTATGGCTGCACTGAACCAGAGATCAATGAAACAGTTGTCTCCACACAAATCCAATAAATGTTTGTTTGGATTCAAAAGATTTCATAAAAATTATTTTCAATAAAATAGAGGAATACTTAAAGTTTTGTCGTTTATATTGAATATAATGAATATATTGAATATATTGCGTGTAATTTAAGAACTTTTGAGACAAACAATTGAGAACTTAAATAGCGGTAGAATTGGATCACACCTTAAAATCCTGTATTTAGTCTCAACATATTTAGCGTAATCTCAGTTCTGTTCAAAGTTCTCGTTATAACAGATTATCACACATTATCATGAATTATCAAGGTCCATCAAGCCTTTAGCCACACTTGAACTCAATAAAACTAATCGATAGAAACTCAATAATAATTAACACATTTTATAATTAAAAGTTTTCAAGCGATCCATTAATTAGCATATATTGAAGTCTTATATTCTTTTTATAAATAATTTTTTTAAAATGATTTTTTTATTTCAAAAAAATTTCCATTAAAAGAATGTGTTTACCGGTAGAAAAATGAATGTAATCATGCTCAATTCTCCAATTTTTCCTCGATTGTAGTGTTTTATAGAAATAAATGTCATCTTTTTATAGTTTTAACAATGTAGAGAAGGCTTATATTTGGTTAACAAAACAATTATCAAGTAACTTTCATAATACATTTTATGAGAGGACAGGACAGGTATCGTTCAAAATAATAATCATTTTTCTCGAAATCATAAAATTTTTATTGACTTTTAAAAAATAAATTATAAATAAATAAATAAAATTATCGACAGATTTATCCGTTTATCACAATTTTGACTATAATTTAATAAGACTTCAAAAACTAAGAACATATAAATGTGAAAAGGAGTGGATCATCATCTGTGAGGTGAGTGTGCGGTTCCATTGCCTTAAATCTGAATAAAAATGTCAAACAAATGAAAGTCAAAGCTCTTCATCGAACTTATTCTTCAATTGTTTTAAATTTGATTCAATATTTTTGATTAATTCGATTGAATTTTGGAACAAAATTTTTAAATTATTCTGATTTAAAGTTTGTGGCACTTCTTCATCGATGAGAGCACCGGAATAACTGATATTAGACTCGATTCGCCAAATTCTGATCACAATTAAACAATTGAGGAAAAGAGTGAACAAAAGGACTAATAAAATAATTTTAATGATAAGCGAATCATTCAATGAATTAATACTTTTCCAAATTGGATGCAATCTATGTCTGGGTTTATGCGCTAAAGGACTGGGCTTTTTGTGACTATGACTGACCCCTAAACCTAACCGATTAAAACTTGTATCCGAAGAATCGATTGGCAATTGATCGCCATTTTTCAAATCAATGGGCAAATCATTGATTCCCAAATGGGAGACCACTTCTATGTTGTGCTGCATTTGCATCCAATTTGGCAGTTGTTTGGAGAGGTCAGTACTGAAGTCAGTTATGCCCTGAATTGAACTCTTCTCTATCATTGGTTTCATTAGAGATAAACCGAAAACATTTTTAATGAAAATCACTTTCGAATGAACTTTAATTCGAGTCATTTGTTCCGATTGTTTGGATAAACACCAAACGGATTGCGTCGCGAATGTATCACAATATGGAACGCCTTCATTGTGTGCCTCTGACTTAATCACATAAAATTGACCAGGAGTACTCTCTTCTAAAAGAGTTTGACTTTCTGTAGTTCGCGCAGATTTAACGAGAGGGTGATTCAGTGCCACCGTATAAGTCAATACTCTCTTCTTGTCTTTCGGGGAATCATCCCATTGACCGACGAACAGGTCATAAGTTCGGCGCGTTTTATGCAAATAATGGACGAATTTGTTGTCCGTAAACAACAATTCAAACATACGATCGACACAAACAGGAAAAGTGGTGTCCATTATAAGCTTTCCCTCATGAGTACCACAATTGCACTCTGAAGGCAAGGAATGTGAGTCCAGACAATCCTCGTATACTTCTTTGTCAACAGTAGAGTCGACATCACTTGAATCAGAGTTGTCTATTGGTATGGATCGGGGCTGTGAGGACAGGGTTTGCACCAATTGGTCGCTATAGTATTCTTCGTCGTCTTCAGAAGTCAGTCCCAAATCTTCGCCATAACTGTAATGGACCTGATTTTTGAGAACAATTATTAATTTGATTATACAATTGATTGGGAAGTCATACCCATTGCCAGAGTTGTGCAGAACTCATGGGTTGATCCAAAAGAGCGTTTTGCCAAATCCGGAACAACATTACGTAAGTCTTGTCGCGCGCACCGAATGACGTAAACACATACTTATCACCCGAAGTGGTCACTAATTGAATAGCATTGGGTATAACTCGAGCGGTATTTGCTTTCGTCAAAGCAGTGATGTCTCGACATTTGATTACCTTTTTTATGGACAACACATTTATTGAAATATTTTGAAAACTTAAGACGACATTCACTTACAAGACTTGTTTCCCATTTGAAAATATTGGCGTAAAATGATATGTAATTCAAAGAAAGGTAAAGCCTTCCGTGGACTAAGATTTCCTTCTGAAGAGCACACGAATAGTCGACTACAAGACGTTCATTATTTGGTACGGAATCGGAGAACAATCGCTTGAATTCTTCGTGTCGTGTCTTATACGTCGGATTCAATATATTGAGCCAAGAATTGGTTGATCGCCTCTTCTTCTTGTCTGCACTTCTTCTCACATCACAACTGTTGGAATCATTGATGACATCACTGGAAGTATTTGAATGAGAATCCAATGACTGGACATTAACTGATTGATCATTTGAGGTCTCATTTGTTTCATTCTCTTTGAAATTATCCGAACTTTTTTGCAAATCCTGTGAACTGTGAGTCTTGTGGTCACTCTTGTGGTCACTCTTATCGTTAGATTCGTTATAAGTGTTATTATTGTTTGAATTAATGGATCTTCTGATGAGTTGCTGTTGAGTTGCAATCATTGATTGCATTTTAATTAAAATTTTAATTAAAAATAATTTATCGCTTATTTGAGTGAAAGAAAATGAGAGACAAAGAGATCTAATCTACAAATTGTAGTCAATTGTAGTCGTATTTGTGGTAATCACTAATCAAAAGGCAAACCAATTAATTGACAGCATTTCATACAATAATAATAATGTAAACATTGATTGTAGCGATCATTACAGCAATATTTATTCAATGTACCATGGTAGATGGTAGATGTAGTCTACATCCTTCACTTTGATATTGCAATTTGAACTATCACCATTTCTATCACTTCTTCCATCTATCGTCATATTTATGTTTAAATTAAAAAGTTTTGTCTAAAAAATATCAAGATCATTTAATTAGTTTGAAGTCCCTAATATGTGATCGAATCAGATCTATCACGATTCTCAATAATTAGAAAGCATGATGACAATATTTGTTGAATAATATCAAGATACTTTCCCGTCATATTGCAGGTTTGCAAATCATAATCTCTAGTAATTTGTGTGACTCAAATACTTTAACCTTGTTTAAACTTGTTTAATCTTGTTAGAAAATCAAAAATGAATTTTTAATAAGAATTATTATAACGTGAATAATGTGTTTGCATTTGACTAATTTGAGCATGACACCAAACTTAAATAACAATTTTGAACCTTTATATAAAAAATTAATGAGCAATCAATGAATACCAATAAAAACTAATATATTCTCGATATTTAACTTGAGTTTAATTATTAGAAAGTGAGGACTCGTTTTATTGTTATGTAATTATATAGAGATTTGAAATACAATTTAGAAATTGACTAAATTTAATGAACAGATTATTTTCTAGATTGTTAAGTTTGAAAAAACTTGATCATCTTCATTCATCACGACAAAGGTATTTGTTCTTTTAAATATTGTCATTGTTTAATAAGATATTGAAGATTTCAAAATTGAGTTGAATTTAAAGATAAATTGAATGAAAAAGTGGTCAGAAATGAAATATTAATGAAATAATTGGAATAATAGATAGAAATGTTTGACATAAAGTTAAGAGTCCTTTGACTTTTAGTCTCAATTGATGTTTGAATTTAGCGCTCATTTATTTGATTAGTCATTGGATGGAAAGTCTATAAAAGACAATAAACTTCAGTTTTTAGCATTTTATCAGTTCTTAGCACTACTGAAGACATTGTCATCAAATAAGACATTTGATCTTTTATTTTAAGAGTCGGCCACTCAATGGACTCGACATCGGATTCAAGCCAAATGTCTGCAGCTGTGGACCAGTTCTGCAGTTTTACGGGTGAGTCAGACATTGATTTAATAGATTTTGGATTTATTTTGAAATGTTTAAAATGTCTCAAATCTTAGGCGCCAATGAATCGACGGCCAGAATAGCTTTAGAGGCCTGTAATTGGAATATAGAGTTAGCCATCAATATGTTTGTCGACCAAAATGACGGTCAAATCGATGGGCAAAACAGGAATACAAATGAAGCCAATTCTTCGACTTCGACAACAACAGAAAGAGTCGCTGATCTCTTGAGCTCTCAGTCAGAGTAAATAAACTCGAATAAGATTTAGATATTTATTAGATATTAACCGACTGTTTCTTCAACAGACCAACTGTTAGGCCTCCGATTCCTCCGGTGCGTCAGGTCTTAGTTGATGACTATCCGACCGCTTCATATAGTAATCACGTCCGACGACATAACTCTAATTCAGTGTTCGATGCCTTCCGTGACTTCGAACAGGAGGCCAGTAAGTGATGTCCAAAATCTATTGTCGATTAATATTAAACGATTGTTTGTCTGAAAGGGTGGACCGAACAACAAATGGTTAGTGAGTCGACAACACCCGAATCTGCTGCCGCTTCCAAGAGACGAACTCTCGAAGACTTATTTCGTCCCCCTTTGGACCTGATATGTCGCGGAACTCTTGAATACGTAAGACATGTTTTCCTCTTTCAAAGTAACTCATAAGTTATGGACACACTTCAGGCCAAAGATGAGGGACAGAGACATAACAAGTGGCTAATGGTTAATGTCCAGAACCATCAGGAATTCTCGTGTCAAGTGCTCAACAGAGATGTTTGGAGTAATCCCGCCGTTAAGAGTATAATTAAAGAGCATTTCATTTTCTGGCAGGTATTCTATAAACCATTCCTTTTTCGTTTCAATTAATTTAACAAATATTATGTATTTAAGACATATCACGACAATAGCGAAGGACAGCGTTTTATGCAGTTCTATAATGTGACGAACTTCCCATACATCGCAATACTCGACCCGCGAACCGGTATTTCTTTTATTAATTGTTTTGATTTGATTTGATTTCCATATAATATAATCCATTAATAGGAGAGAAGTTACGCAATTGGAATGCCGTCGATTCGGTCTCCTTTTGTGATTTAGTCACAGAATTTCTTCACGATTTTCCCTCTCCTTCCGGCTCTTCAGCGCCCGGAGAAGACTTTAATATTGTTCGGAGTAAAAGTCCAGAAAAGGTGACAATTCTTAAACATTTCATTAAAATATTTGCAATTATTTTATAAGAGATTTACTTAAAATCAGGCCATTTATGAGGAGAGCGAAGAAATGCAATTGAAGGCCGCGATCGCAGCATCTTTACAAGAAGTGGTGGCCAAAAATGACACGAATGCTAACAATAATCAGATTATCACTGAAGTAGAAGACAGTGATTTGGAAACTTTCGATTCAGATAATGAAGAAAATAAAAGCACGGCTTTAATCAATTCGAAGTCTTCTCCAATGATTGCCGAAGAACCGGGTCCTTCAGCAGAAATTCCGCCCGAAAGCCAACCAAAAGAAACGGCTGAAGATTATCGACAATATTTAGGACCTGAAAATGGGTCCAAATTTGAACTCGTGATCAGATATCCGGACGGAAATCGAGAGAATATCATATTTCCATTCGATTCTCAATTAAAGGTTTTATTGATTTTAATGACAAAAATAATGAGAATTAATACAAATTTACAAAATCTTAGGCATTATTCTTATACTTGTCGTCAAAGGGTTATGATATGAATGATTACGATTTGATCACTAATTTTCCTAAAAAAAATTTGAATCAATTGGAGAGCTATTCGGGACAGACTCTGGAAATGGCGGGAATTCATTCTCGAGATGTTTTATATGTTCAGCACAAAACATAATATTATGTAAATTAATAGTAATTAATGATTAATTCGATTGTTTTTTAATTTTTAAATAAAATAATTTTACAATTTATCGAATCTTTCAAATCATCTAAACTTTAGACGTCTCTAAAGTGCCATTTTTCGGCCCTCAATACTGATGGGGACCGCCCTCTGAGCCTTTGATAGCTTCTGTTTTTCTCTAAAATTACGCAAATGTTTGTCGATTCTACCCATCGATCGTTTGCTGGAACCGCTCTATAATCACATCAATTATGGATAAGTATTAAATCAATTGAAAGGTTAGAGAGGAATACCCTATTGATGTCGATATCAACTGAAGATTTGGGTCGAACGACATAGTCTTTCATAGACGGCATCGGAACCCGAGCGCGAGGAACCCATCCTTTTTCTCCCGGTTTAATGAGACTCCTAATAATTAAATTGATTCGGATATAGATTAACAAAAAAGAGCTTCAATTTTACTTTTCTTCTGCAGCTTTGGATTTAGGAGTGGGGGCCGGACTATCTGTTTCGCTAAGAGAGTCGGAACGCATTCTTTTTGTTTTGTTCATATGTTCGACATCGCGTTTCTCTCTCTCGTCTTTACTCATGGAATGGAAATCAGTGTCGAGATTGAAGATGGGTCGGGACCAACTCGCGATCAACTGTGAGGCAAACCTCTTGTTCTCTTTTGTCTCTTTGGGATGTTTGAATAAATACATCACCGCTTTTCCGATACCACTCGCTTTGATTCTCTCGACGTCATCGATATTAAACTGAAATAAAGATTACTATTAATTAAAGTCTCAACGATTGGTTTGAATAGAATTACTTCGTGAAGAATCTTTAGCATATTATCCCTAATCTGAAGGTGTGGTAAACTTCCATCGGGAAGTCGTGTCAACCAATCAGTGATAACTCCAAGAACTCCTGCATCTAAGAAAGCTTCGCGTAAATCAAGTTTTCTGAGTTGAGTCACAACTAATGACAACATTTTGAGTTTTCGAGTGGCAGTCATTCGGTTCTTATTTAACTCGAAGTCATCCTAATATCAAACAAAAGAGGAATCAGTTAAATGGTTAAAACAAGAGAAGTGCTCACATCTGCTGCTGTTTTCATTTGTTGAATCATTTCTGCGATCACATCGTCGTTATCGTTGATAATATCGATGTTTTTCCTTTTTCTTCGCCTATAATTTTCTTCTCTCTTCTTCTGAAGCATTATATCGAAGTCATAGACCATATCTTCCCTAAAAATTACAATTATTTAAAATAATCACAATTTGTTCTCACATTTAAATGTCATTTAAGAATGTTTTTTTTAAAATAAACGAAAATCTCATCAATAATTAAGTGATAATTATGGATAAATACCCCTTTGGTTTACGGTCGCCATCAATAGACTCGTCATCTGAAGAGACGTCGGGCACCACTTCTCGGTTTTGATCGTCATTTGTTTCGGTTTTTGTTATCTCTTCGTTTTCCTCTTTGTCTTCATTATCAGACTTATTGTCTCTGTTTTTATCGATGCTATCGTTGTCGTCATCATTGGGCTCATTGTCTTCGTTGTGATCAGATTGGGATCCCTTCTCATTATCTGAATCTTCTTTGGTCTCCAAATTTGTCGATTGGTTTTCTTCTTTATTTCCTTCAAAACCCTTTTGAAAATCAATATTTTGGTGAATTTAAAATCAAAATTAGAAACATATCAGACCTCAAACTCATCTTCACTGTCATCGCTGTCACCGAAGATGTCTCTGACTATAGTTTCGGCACTCATTTTAGTTATTAAAAGAATATGTTTTTGAAATCAAATCAATAAATTCAATAAAATATGATTAAAATATAACTCAATTTGTTTACAAATATTTCAATGAACTCATGAATAAGTGATAGTAAATAACGTCATATATTTTCAATTTATTTAAAACTTTAATTTTTTTATATCCAAAAAATCAAAATAAACTCAAATTTCAAAGCAATAAAACACTAAATTTGAATTTAATGTCATTTGAAATCAACTAAATAAGTAAATAATTGCAATCAAATCCTTAAAAAACGAATCAACACTTTTAAGAACCGAAAACTATTAGTCGTTATTATTTGAAGTGAAATGTTTTCAGTGAATGTCTGTAAAGAGAGGTTGACTTGAAGTCAGTCACAAATTCCTCTCAGAATATCATTTCAGTGAATGATGTGATGATGTGATGGTGTGATCGCCCAAAGAAGTGCCGCACAAATGAATATTTCATTGAATCACTGGTCAGTCCATTATATGATGGTTTGAAGTTGACCACAACATTGTCTCCACTCTATCCAAGGGATTACTCATCTTTTGAGGTAAGATTACGCTGTGATTCACTCAAAATCAAAACATTTAAATTCATATAAATCTTAAACCTAATGATCGCTTCTTTTCCAAATGATTTCAATATGAAATTAGTTTTCATCTAAAAGACAGTTTAACTATCATGATAGATACAGTTTGAAAATTGACAATATTTATTCTATACCTGCAATATTGTCGAACAAATGATGAAATTGTTTGAGTATTTTATTGAAATTGAAGTCGACTCTCGACTAGACTTTTATTTATTCATTAATTGAAATATCGAATTACAAAACCTTTTATTGATTTTTGTTTTTATTTTAATAAACAATTATTTAACGATTTGTCAGATTTTGTCAATGAGTTTCAGTCAGACATTCATTTGATCAATACTTATGACTCGAATTTGTTATTTATTATAGAATCGATTTAAAGTTTATTAAATAATTGAAATTAATATAAGATATTCAGTAATTAATATATTCCTAATTGAATGAATTTTTGTCAAAATATGACATCTGTTGTATTGTCACAATTTGTCATCAATTTAATCGAAGCGCACCTTGGTCAAGACAAACAAATCAGTTTTCATCAATGGTTGCATTCCCTAAAATGATGTGAATGGTGTGAATGGCCATTTAGTGGTAGTGGTAGTGGTAGTGGTATTGGTTGGCCATTTGATATGATAGAGGACCTGATTCATTACATATACACTTAAGAAACATGCAATTAATGGTTTCGATTGGAAATAAGTTTCACAATAATTACCATTTGATTAAATGCTTTTCCAATGATTTGAGTCCATTTCAATGATAATTAAACAATGATTTGGTGCAACACATCTGCACTTCTCTATAATCTGACCATAAGTTTAACTTAAAGTGCTTTCAATTTTTGATTATATAATAAAGTTGTATCAAACGATTATTCTATTAAGAAATTATGTGATAGAAAAGCCTTCTTCTTCTTTCACCTTTCATAACAATTACTTCAATTAAAAACATTATATTTACATAAATTATAAGTAATATAAACTTAATTTGAAGAAAAATAATGTTTATTAAGCAATAAAAGTGAGATAACTCTTGTTTTGTCAGTTATATAAACTTTGAATCGCTTTTCAGCTCTGTTTTCATTTGCAATTAACTAATATTTTTGATATCGAAGTTGTCAACTCATTGCAACCATGCTCAATTAAACATTCAAATAGAATAACTGAAAATGTGTTGTCAATATAATTAAGTAAGATAATTTTTCTTTTCAGTTATATTTGTCTCATTTCAATTCAATTGATGAATAAATAAAGAGCTCTAATTTAGAAGTAAATGCATTAAATTTTGTGCCACAAAATGAAGTTTTTTATCTTTTAAGAACTGAAACCCAACTTTTGGTTTTGATTGGAACCACTTATTTCTAAAGTTCTTAAGTAATGAGTTATCAAATTTTATTCATTTAATTAATGAATTTTTAAATTCGAATCATTTTCACAATAAATTGTTTTAGTCTTAAAAGTGTTGAACTTGAAATTTAAATCAAATTAAATAAAACTAATGTACTAGTTAATATCAGTTAATAGTAGTTAGAGTACTGAATAGTGTTTATTAAGTATTGGGTGAATATTTACAGTGCATTCAACTGCAGACTACTCTCGATATACTCTTTATTTTGATTTTGGATGCAAATATGCTTTTGTTGAGTAAATCTATGAGTTATATCGAGTCAATCAAACGGATGAGTAATACTGTATTAGAAAAATATTATTAGTTTTGTGTCTAAACTTTATGTCAAATGGTGTGACAAATGAGTTGGGGTTGACTTACAACAGACTATTGTAATATATCTGCTTTTGCTTCTAAGCTGACCAACTCATTACTTCACCTTCAATAAGCTCTTGGAAAAGTAAGTTGAAGGTGACACCAAGTGTCTAATTAACATCAAGTATCAAGTTCATAATTATTGAATTAATAAAATTGGATAATTTGCATAAATCGCTAATTTTATTGGAATTAGTGAACAAAAATTATATTTTGAAGGAACAAAATAGTGGTTGGATGGGTTGGTTTCCCTTTTGTGATGTTATACCAGCCGTTGTCTGAATCAAAATAAATTGAAATGAGGGAAAGGCAAACGCGTGTCGGTGTGAGTGGTGTGTGACTGCTGGCGAAGCCCTCATTCAATAATTTGATTGCTTTTGAATTCCCAAAAGTATTGCCTCTCTTTAGTGAATGAATTTCGTCGCAAATACTTTGACGGTCTGTCACTTCTTGTATTCAATATAAACCAATCAATTATTCCGATCTGAGAGTCCCTCCACTCAAATCACGTGTTGCTCGAGACCTACCGCTGCTCACCGTTTATATCTTTAGCATCAGTTCTCTCTATGATTAGACCACTCTTTTGAATCACAAACAGAGTATTGCTTTCAATTCGATCACTAAATGAACCGAAACTCTAAAAATATATAAAATGATAATGAATTTCGACCACTCGGTCTCGTTCTTGATAAATTGTGCTTGTTTGTTTCTTATAGTTGAATGATATAATTATGTTCTCAGAAGTTCTCAATTTCAACACAAATTAAAGCCAAAAATTTATTTTTAAAAATTTCAGTCAAAGATCGAAAAAAATGGGAGAAAATAATAAAGAAATGATAGCTTTGAGTGCAATGAATGGTCAAAATTATTCAGAAGATGAGGACCAGAGTATTGAATGTGGATATGGCTTTTATCGACCACAAAGTCTGCAGAAATACCGAACGGCGCGATGGGTCCTATTCTGGTTGTGTTGGGCCGGAGCTGTTCAGGGATTTATAGTCAACGGTTGCGTTAATGTCGTCATCACTTCAATAGAAAAACGATATAAAATGAAAAGCACTGAATCCGGACTAATAGCGGGCGCATACGATATCGGCACCTTCTTATTTCTTGCTCCCGTCTCATATTATGGCGGCACCCGATCTAAACCTCTATTTATTAGCGTTGGAATACTTATTATGGGTATAACTCTTAATCCAATTAAACATTTTTATTGCATTTAAAACTGAATTAATTTTTGTTTCGAACCCGTAATCTATAGAACGGGTATTTTGTCTCAAATTATTATTAAAAATATTTGCAAATTATAACAATAGGTTTGGGAGCCGTTGTCTTTTCTTTACCCCATTTAACTGCCGGCAAATATGAGTTTAGTCAAGAGGTGGACACCATTTGCAGCACAAATCAAACGAACAATTTTTGCTCAAATAAAGCCTCCGATGAAAACCTCTCGTCTTATAAATGGATTTTCTTTTTGGGACAATTCCTTCACGGAGTCGGAGGTAAGACTTCAATTTGTTTGCAATTCTATTAATTGAATATTTTATTTGTTTGACTGACAGCTACACCGCTCTACACATTGGGTAAGAAATTATAACTTTTTAAATGCCGTTCTTTTCTAATGATTTAAATAATTTTTAATTAATTTAAATAATTTTAATTTTAAATATTTGTTTTCATTGAAAGGCTGTACTTATTTGGATGAAAGTTTGCCAACAAAACAATCGTCTCTATATTTGGGTAATAATTATCACAACTTTAGTTAAATTCGAATAATTTACTAAATATTTGTTTTTAGGAATATTCTATTCGATGGCGATTTTAGGGCCGACAGTAGGCTATGTATTGGGCGGACAAATGCTTCAATGGCTTTATGTCGATTGGATTAGTGTTGATCCACAAGAATTAGGTTTAAACAATACCAGTCCCGTATGGGTAGGGGCATGGTATATTGTCTTCATCTTTGGTTTCCTCTTATCACTCATAATATGTGTTCCGATTTCATTATTCCCGAAGGAATTGCCCGGTATTTCACTCAAAGTCTCTTTGATTGCAGTTTTGATTTTCAATGATTTTTAGACACAAAAAGAATTCGTTCGCAAAAGATATCTGAAGCGCATTCAATACATGACAAAACTGATACCACTAATGAAAACTTTGGACAAACCATAAAAGATTTGCCCAAATCTTTAGGTATTTTGTTATGTAATCCAACGTTTATGTTCCTCAACCTGACCGGTGCCACAGAAGGTATGCTTTATTTCACTTCACAATTATGGATAATCAAAGACTTTTTCTATAGGAATGGTTTTGTCGGCTTTGGCCTCATTTCTACCAAAAATAATTGAACAACAGTTCAGTTTAGCGACCAGTAGTGCCGCTCTTTTGGTAGGATTGGTATCTATTCCGGGTGCCGGCGGCGGAACTTTTTTGGGCGGATATCTCGTTAATAGATATGATCTAAAATTAGCCGCAATTCTTAAGTTTTGTATAATGTGTGCACTAATATCAGTGGGTCTGTCCTCTGCGTTCGTAATTTCGTGTCCAAATGTAGACTTTGCGGGGATTACCACAACTTATTTTAATCAGAGCACAACCTCAATAACCATTGATTCTGAATGTAATTCCAATTGTTTGTGTTCTGACCATCAATACGACCCCGTCTGTGGTCTGAATAACCAAATGTTTTACAGCGCATGTTATGCCGGGTGTCAACAAGTCTTCCATTCGGGAAATTCGAAATATTACTCGAATTGTCGATGTCTTCAGACATCAAACACTACTTTCGAAGATAATTATAATTCTATTGAAGGAAACAAAATCGAAGCGCAAAGAAATAAATGCGAGACTCAGTGCAAACATTTACCACTCTTTTTGCTTTTGATATTCTTATGTGAATTCTTTGCATTTCTAATTGCAATGCCATCCCTTACAGCAACTCTAAGGTATGGCCTCACTTTCATTGACTCAATTATGGAGAAACTATTTATTCTGTGCTTAAATACAAATAATTAAAAATTGGTTTTATTGCAGATCTGTAGCCGACACTCAGAAATCATTTGCATTAGGAATTCAATGGATGGCAGTTCGCCTTTTTGGGACAATACCGGCGCCTCTTATTTTTGGCTCTTTGATTGACTTGAGTTGTATATTATGGCAGAAGTCGTGCGACAAGTCTTCGGGTGCGTGTCTTCTCTATGATAACAAAATGATGGCCAGAAATATCTTAATTATAGTAATAATACTCAAAGTTTTGTCATTTTGTTTCTTATATTTTTCGTGGCTCTTATATAAGAGTCCACAAAATGATGACAACAATAGTCCACAAAACGTACAAACAATAGATCTTAATTCCGACTCAAGTGCTCCACAACTCAAATGTTGTCCAAAAAAACAATTTAATTAATGACTCAAATATTACAAAATTGTAATGTTTTATACTTTTCACTCTTTTGGAGGTTTGGGAACTCATTGCGAGTCAACTGTTCTCTCAATTTTCAATATTTTTGACACCTTTTGGATAATCGTTTGATATTTATTTGAAACTATAATTAAATCGTTTTATAAGTTATTAATAAAATTTGGGATAAATTTATGGAAAATTTGATTCTCTTTTTTACAATTATTTGAAAACTATTTTTGAAGAAATGTTTACATGAAATGAATTGATGGCTAAAAGTTAGTCCTCTTTAGACTAGGCTTCAGACCAAAGAGCTGTGACTGTCTGTCGGCGTCCGATACGTATTGATATCCTAACGACTGTTTACCGGTCAACGGATCGATAACATTACCCGCTTTATAGACAATTCTCTCTACTTTATGATTGACTCGAAGACTGAGCGGTTGTTCCAGTTTTCTAATCATAAGCCAATCTCCAGGACTGCATTCAAATTGATTGTTATCCACAAGAAATGCTTGATTTTCCCTGAAATACATGTTGAAGAATGTGTCCAATTTGAGAGACGGCACCAACACTTTCACTGTCGACTTCATCGATGGACCCAAACATTTAGCCAACAAAAGTGATGACATTTTATTCAAATAAATTCAAAGTTATTTCGATATTTAAATATTTAATAACTTTAAATAATATAATATATTATGACTTCAATTCAATTCAATTCAATTCAAAAAACAATTTCCTTTTAAAAATGTAAACAAAAAGTGTTCGCAAATAACAGTACAATAAATGTGTTCGCATTTGACGGACAAAACATTTTATGAAAATCTAAAGATAGAAAAATTTCAATCATTGGATTCATATTAAAAATCATTTAATGTTTTAAATAAAGATAATTTGGTTGAAAGCATTCCCATTAAAATGTCTGCTATTTATCCTAATTTTCAACCAATTAATCGAATTGAATATAAATAAGCGATAAATCAAATGTCGAATAAAATATTTTATTTTTAATACGAATACAAAATAAGTCATTCAATGATTTAATAAGTTTTAAATGAAATAATAGTAATTAAAATCAGAGAATACTATTCAGAAATAATTGATTATTCGTCCACTTCTTGTGATTTGGATTTCTTCTTCTTCTTCTTTTGCTTTTTAGTGGCCGGTTCTTCAGTGTCTCCATTGGTTTCAATATCTCCGTTCATATCATTAATAGAGTGATCGATGGTATCGTTGTCTTCGTCTTTCTTCCTCTTCTTTTTCTTCTTCTTCTTTTGTCCGGAGAGAGCGTTGACCGCATCGATCGCTTCTTTCATTACTTCGATATTCTTTTTGGGAATATTTCCGGTTTCAAAGAACTTGAGTCTATCCTCGACCTGTTCTTTGAGTTTTGAGCCGAAAATATCATTTGGAGTGTCATTAAAGCAGTCGATTCTGGCGGCGATCGAACACTTATTGGCCAAAAAACGAGAAATCCTTCCTTTATTCTTAGCGGCCGCCCGTCCTATGAAAGTCGAGTGGAATATCAGCCCATATTTAGGTGTATTTCCTCGAGTTTTCAAAGCTCTGAATAAAGCCTTTTCGGCGCCTAATATTTGAACAGTAGATGCGGGATATTTGGCCAAGTTCATTAGACTACCCGCATGAGATATGAGACGAGCGCCAACCTATCAATAAAAACAAATAAACATCGCGTAAAGATACCGATCATTATTACCGTTTCGCCGATGAGTGTGGCCAAATTGGGAGCGATGTTATGCATTCTTGATATCAAATACTCCATTAATTGCTTTCGATATTCGGCCAAATTTATGACTTTTGAGGTAAATGTTTCGATATTAATCAAATCGATTTCTGATATATCCATTCCCATCGATGACTTGGAAGCGCTGATAATCGCCTGAGCCTTTCCGCTGTCCATAAGTATTGCCTCCAATTTTTCGGTCAATTCTTCTTCGTTTTCAATTTCTTTTCTGTTTTTCATGACTTTCGCCACTTTTGCGTACAAATAGTTATCGTTAACTATTTTAACCAATTCTGGGAAGTGATAGGAATACCATTCCCTGAGTCTCATCGCAAAAGTATTGATGTCTTTGTCGAGTTGATCGATAAGACTTATGCTCTGAATTATCATATTATCGGTTCGGTTGACATTAAACTTAACCTTTGAACGCGAATAACTCCTTCCAAGACTGCATTCGGCGGAACCCACCGATTGTAAGGACAGACCTTTAATCAAATTATGGAAATGAAATCGAATTCCTCTGATTATCTCCGGAAATGGTTCCGTGTGCTGACAATTCAATCCCAAAACCTCTTGAATAGAAGCAGTGATTCGGGAATCAGACACTCCTAACACCACTTTAGACTTTTTGCTCGATTTCGGAACATTAGTTTCGAGGAACACCTGAAGATCTTCGTGAACAACACCTTCAGAAATGCTGTTTATATTATCCAAAGCATTAGTTCCCGATTTGAAGGGCGAGAATGCAATCAATTGAATCAATGATTGGAATTTAATGAGATCGAGGGTCGCCTTTTCGACCTGAGGCACAAACATCGCCACCTCTTCGAACTCCTTCACCCGAAACAACGCATAACCCGACGCGTGTTCGTAGAGAACAACCAATTGGTTCGACTGAAACACAAAACATTCAGTTAATCCCTAAATAATTGAAGACAATTGAGTTCTTACCATAACTATTGTTCAGTTAAATGATTATAAAATTCATCGATAAGTGTTTAACAAATAAATTGATTAAATATTTCAAACAAAATGCAAAACACGTGTAAAACAAGTAATGGTTGAAAATATTGCAATGCTTTTCACAAAACATACGTCGCATTAATAATTCTTTTATCCAAAAGCCATCATTAAATTCTGCATGCTAACTCACTTTTTGCACTCTAGTTTTCTTAATACAAATAAATTGAATGAAACAAAATTAAATTTTAAATAATTAATTTACTTCGAAATTAGTTTATAATTTGCTTGTATTTAAAAATCAGTTAAAATTGAGTTAAATTAGATTTTAGAGAATTGACTGCAATATTAAACACTCCTTCAAATTGAATGTAATTTATGTACAGATTTTATTGATTTATATTTTGATTGAAAGTCTTTTTATTTTCATATTTTTATTGTCTTTATTGAAGAAAACAAATATTTGTCATTAATTTTATTGATATTTATTTTAATTTATTTTATATCTAAAAAATGGAGCGAAGAATCCGATTGAAGTCATTAAACCCTCACATCAGTTGTAAGATATGTCGCGGATATCTGATCGATGCCACGACTGTCACCGAATGTCTTCACACCTGTAAGAACCGATCGGTTAACCATTTGTTCCGTTATTTTAATTACTTATCTATTGAACAGTTTGTAAGAGTTGTTTAGTGAAACACTTAGAAGAACACAATTCATGTCCGACGTGTGAGATAGTCATACATCAGTCACATCCTCTTCAGTACATAAGTTTTGACCGAACAATGCAAGACATTGTCTACAAATTGGTTCCTAATCTACAACAAAGTCAGACATTAAATCAAACCATTCTTTTGTTTTATTTGTTTTCTTATATTCAGACGAAACCAAAAGGGAGAGAGATTTTTACCGCCGAAGAGGACTGCCTTATCCTAAGGCCAATACCGACAAAGTGACCGAAAAAGATGTGTACACTTTTCCGACAAACACTGCCACCAAAGAGGAGAACAGTGATTGTCACCGGAGTGACGAACAGGTCAACATTCTTCTCGAAAATGTTAACACAAATAATATGAAACCAATGAAACGAAAGTTCATTCGGTGCTCATCTCAGGCCACTATCACTCATCTCAAGAAATTTGTGGCCAAAAAATTGTTCAACAATTTAGAGCGATATAAAGAGGTATGTCTTCGGTTTCGCTTCTTTTAATCGATCGGAGGTTTAATATCTGTTTTGAATTAAAGGTCGAAATATTATGTAATGAAGAGATTTTAGGGAAAGACCACACTTTGAAATTCGTTTGCGTCACGCGTTGGAGATTCAAAGTATTACTCTATTGTCTCATCACTTGATTTGATTGCATTTATTTTGATTGATAGGAATCTCCCCTCAAATTGGTTTATAGACCGCGACAAGAATTTTAACCAATAATTCAACTCATTTTCATATTTGTCTACTTTTGAGCCCTCACTTCAAAATGTTAACCAAAACTTTTGTCAGTTTCGGTCATATTTTGTTTGCCTTCACTTCTTTTGCAGATCAATAAGAATGAGAACTGAGCTGAGCTGAGCTGAGTTGTGCTGAGTTGTGCATGGTCAACATTGTCCTAATCGATAGACCGATAAACCAGCATATTTCGAATCAAACGAATTGAGTGAAAGTCCGCCCCATTTGAGGGCATAAATCAATTTCCAATAAACGAGAAATATATGGTCTGCTCTGCAGTCAAAAAGTATTGATCTCTTTATAAATAATAATTTTTTGGAGAATTTATTTTATATCAAATGATTGACAATAAAAACAATTTTTATTCGTCGGTTAAATGTATTTATTTGTGAAAACGGGCCAACAGTTTGTTTCTGAAAAGTGGTTCGCTTCAACCCTCACATAGAATGTGTTGAAAGAATTGCTTTGAATTCCTGATTATAAATATGTAAATCATTTTTGGGTTAAGCGGTGGACCACTGATAAGAAGGGAAGTAAAACCCATTTATAGAAGACATGTAGTGTTGAAATGGAATTAAAGTCCGTATATTTTGAGAGAACGGTCTAAACTGACGGAAACCAAATAACGGCAGTGCTCTCCAAAGCGAACGCCAGTGGCTGTGGCCGTGTGGTCGGCCACTGTCTTAATATTCTCCCACTGTTTACTGATGTAAACTCTGACATCAGTTCCGGCGACTCCTAAATATGTACCGCTTTGATCGAAACAGAGGTCTTTCACCTGATAGTTGTCCTCCAAATAAATTGTTTTGAAATTTTTCAGTTTCCGTAAATCCCAGAGTTTTATGACTGAGTCGTCGGCAGAAGTGGCCAAATAATAGCCATTCTCTGAGAAGGACATGGCTGATATAGAACCCGAATGGCCGGGAAAGTTGGCCACATTCGACCTTTCCTTGAGGTCCCATATCTTAATCAAAGAGTCAGATGTACCTGTTCCAAAGATAAGGCCATCCGGATGGAACTGAGCGGTGGTCAACGCATGTGGTGTCGATGTATCGCCAACTTTAGTAAGTACTCGACCGGTGTTGAGGTCAGAGAAGGCCCAGTGCTCGTCAGTAGATGTGCTCAACACGTAATCTCCAGTGGCGTGAAGACTGACAGCAGTGATGGGCCCGTCGTGTGCGCGAACCACTTGAAGGGTCTGAGCGGTCGGTAAGTGCCAGACTCGGATCTGACTGTCCGGCGAAGCAGTGATGACATTCTCTTGGTTTGGATGATATATAACTGAAGTGACTTTTTTGGTGTGACCTTTGAGTGAAATAATCACTTGTTCGCTGTCTTTATTGAATA
Source organism: Chamobates pusillus (assembly GCA_034699945.1). Taxonomy (NCBI): domain Eukaryota; kingdom Metazoa; phylum Arthropoda; class Arachnida; order Sarcoptiformes; family Chamobatidae; genus Chamobates; species Chamobates pusillus. The sequence goes on from JAQGCQ010000016.1 coordinate 20,781, forward strand.
TAATCGCGTTCTTATCGTTACCACCGGTCAGTATCCTATTTGAGTCCGTCGGACAGATATCGACGGCTAATATTCCGGGAACACTAACGCTATGAAGAGCTGAATGTGAGGCCAATGTCTTAAATGTTTTAAACTCTTCTGCTTTGACCAGTTCTTCGGGAACTGTTTTGCCGCGACGCTTGCGCTCAGCGGTCAGAACCGCTGCTTTATTCTCGAGCTTTTCGAGTACCTCAGAGCTGACACCCGACTCATCGATGTTTTGATCGCCAGACATCTGATCAGAGTTGGAGTGATGGCTCGTTTGGCTCACGTGACTCATACCGGCTTTCGGCTTGAGTGTAGCCAACGCTTCTCTGGCGGCCGTCACTTCTTTAGTGAGTCGTGCGATGACACGACAGGCGGCGTCGTGTTGGTACAGGGCGTGAGACAACTCCTGTCGGGCAGTTTGCAACTGTTGTCTTAAAGTGAAGCTGTGCAGCATTACTGCATCCCATTCGTCCTGAAGACTCTTTAAAATGGCCGGAATACTCGTCGCTGAGGGCGGCCGCGGCTTCACTATCGCTGGAGTTTTAATCTCAATCAACATATCTTCGGTTAACTTTTGTCCATCGATTGGATCTGTTCCGTGTTCTTCGATATATTTAAGAATCAGTCGTTTCTCGAATACAGCACCGGATTGTGGGGACACAACGGCCACCTCCGGTACTTCATTACTTAGAGCGCAACACAAAGACATTGCGTTCAAAACAAATCAATTTTAAAAATAATAACTTATTTTCTTTAAATTTTAAGAATTGTCAACAGATTTATAGTCAAAATAAACCGATTTTTCAACGATTTTGCGATCAATTGATAGAAAGTATGGAAAGTATGGACACAAAAAAGACTTTCTCTTCACAAACATCGTTACAATCAATAACTCATTGAAAAAACATTGATTCGTTTGACGTTATTTTAGAGACAAATGTTTGGAATTTTGAGTGAAAAGTGACTAAAAGTGAGTCAATACTAGAATTGAATAACAGATCAGTTCTTAAACTTTTGATTCCAAAGTCATGTCTAAAGAGTTTAATATAACTGTAGTTCTAATAAAAGCCTATATTTTGTTATTAACTGAAGACTTAATAAATTGGTGACAATTTGGTCGCCTCTTAATTATTAGAACAAATGTTTCTTAATTTAAGAACTAGAAGTTCAGCAAAACTTCTAATTCTGTGTTTATTATGTTGTCTAATATTAACTGTTTTGTTGTCTTTAACGCCAATTATAAACAATTCTTCAAATTCCTCTCAATGTGAATGTGGTTTGAATCAGATTAAGGATAAACTAAAAACAAGTGATCGACCGTTGCATAAGTTGGCGGTTGTCGTGCCTTTTAGGGACCGATTCGATGAACTGTTGATATTTGTTCCACATTTGAGTCAATTCCTTGAGAAACAGGGAATCGATCACAAGATATATGTAATAAATCAGAAGGATTTGTATCGATTCAATAGAGCCTCTCTTATAAACGTCGGGTTCCTTATATCGCGGTCAGAATGTGATTATATGGCAATGCATGACATAGATCTCCTTCCACTCAACCACAACCTTTCCTATCACTACTTCGGTACTACTGATGGACCCTTTCATTTGGCGGCACCCGATTTGCATCCAAAATATCATTACAAGACATTCGTCGGAGGAATTCTTCTCATAAATAGAGAACACTTTGAAAAAGTGAACGGACTTTCAAACAATTACTGGGGGTGGGGTCTCGAAGGTATAACTATTACACTATTTGTTCTTATATTCTATTGAAATACTATTGATTTGATCCAAACAGACGATGAATTCTATGCCAGACTTAAAGACTCAAAACTTAACGTAAGAATAGATTTTTGGATAAAAATGTTTTGAAATAAATTGTTTTTGAACTCAAAACAGATTTCGAGACCGAATGGAATAACGACTGGAATTAACGACACTTTCAGTCATATCCATCGATCACATCATAAAAGAGATACTCAAAGACTATTCAATCAAAAAGAGGTTTTAAATCAATATATCCGTTGATTTGATGATAATTTTCAAATTCAATGTTTAGGTAACGCGAAGAAGAGACAGAAAAACTGGACTCAATTCGGTTCAGTTTAAGCTGATTGGTGTCAATCACTTGACAATAGAGGGGTCACCCGTTTCTGTATATAATGTCCAATTGATTTGTGACATAAGTCAGACTCCTTGGTGTCAAACAAAGCAAAGCATTGCAAACAATCGGAACAGACTTCCAACAAATAAAACCGATGTTTGAATTGTGCGCTCTTTTGCTGTTTGTCTGTAGAGATGGAGTGACAGTGGTTTGGATGCAAACCACAGATTTGTTCTGATTTGATGGGAGACGTCATCGCAATGCCAGACACAAGTCATTTACACCAGAAATTCATTGGATTGACTCAAATGAGTGATGAATTTGAAGGCATTGATGGCTCACTCAAGAGATTGTGCGTCGTATGAGTCAATCACTGGTTTCTGTGATTGTCTTCTATAGAGTCGAGTCCACTGTTTGTAAACTTTTCATAAGTTTTTGTACTTCGAGTGACGACTCATTCATATTGTGATTCATTGACTAAGTGTTGTCTGCAATAGATTTGGCCACTCTTTCGACCCAAATGTTTGTTATTTGAGTTAATGTTAAATAATGTCAACAAAATTATCATGAATTTGAAAAAAGTTACCAATAGATGATATGTATGTCTTCGGATCAAAGCAATGGCCAAAATTTGCGACTCATCTCCGCTTCGGTTTAGCCACTGTTTCGGTCAAAGTATTCCTCAATTATTTAAAGTATTGCTAATAATTATCCGTTTTGTTGAATGTCTTTCATACGACGGTTAGTAAACATATCATTCATTGTTTATAACTTTATTTTATTCTTAATTTAAACCTATATTTTGTTAATTAATTGAAATCTAAACAGACTTTCGATAAATAGTTAATTAAAGAGAAAGTATTTAACGATTAATTTCCTGTTTATTATATCAATTGATCTCTTTATGAGAACAGCAAAACAGAGATATGTTTTAAGAGTTATTGTAAGTTATTGTAAGTTATTGTAAGTCACACTAAAAACCAATTAATTTGTTCGTTGATTACTATTCTTATGGTCTAAAACTGGATTTCTTTGCTATGACTTCAATAATTGTGTGAATCTTCGGCAACACATGACTACCAGAGCGTCAAATCCATAAAACTATAGATAATTATTTAATGTAATTTAGAGACCCTTTAGAGACCCTCTCCTCTCAGATCAATGTTCTATAAACTAAACACAAAATCATATAAATCGTAAAATTACTGAAAATTCACTATTATTTGAAAAGCCTTTCAAAGCTTCAAATTTATGTTTGATTTAAAATTCATGTTTATGTTTGAGTGTCAGTCATGTCTTCAGGCAATTGATATTTGAGTGATTATCGACGTAACTCTGGCTTCAATTTGGGTCAATTTGTTTGACTTTGAACCCAAACCATTGCCTCTCCTCTCCCTTAAGAGTGCAAATTGTGTTAAATATTTTAATCAAATAATAAAATCAAAAATACATCACAAATACAAGTCTTGAATTGTCTTTACTTTAATTTTCACGATTTTCACATAATTTGATTCACAATTGATTTGAATTCACGATAAATGAGCGAAATATCCGCTTAAAGGTTAGCGAACTCTTTGTTTAGACATTTATTGGAATTTCATTTTTATTTGCTTTTATGACAAAAAAAATGGTTTACTCTTAAAATTCTTAAACAAATAAATAAAAAAAAGTTATGATTTATCCGAGGAATGGAAATCGTCTCTCAAATCAGATAATATAGTGTTAACACTATTTGAAAGAAGTCTTCCCAATAGTGGCCTCAAATAGAGTTCTTTCTGAAAAATATTCCAAAAAACGAATAAATTGTGTGAATAACTAATTAATTTCATCACTTATTTCATAACGAAGTAATTTCAATGTCATTTCAAATTGTTTTTATCTTTAAATTCCAATTCCTTTTGAAAACAAATAAAAGTTTTGAAAACAATTGTCAAATGATTTAATTATAAATGTAGCATGATCACTTATGATCACTTATCATTACTTGTCATTAGATTTCAAACAAATCTTATATTTTATTTTTAATTACTATAAAAGAGTTTGTTTTGTTTTTAGATCCAATCAAACAATTTTCACGGCATGAATTGGTCTTGCCCAAAATATTTCCTCCATTCAACACAAAGCAAAGTGCGACCAAGGTATTCTTTCAAACATTTTTGTACTTTAATTTGTGATTTGTCTTGGTTAAATTCATCTTTTATTATAATTGATAAAATTTAAAGTATAACTTCTAATATGCTTTTGAAGTGTCTGTCCTTCATATTAAGCATTGATTTATTTTTTTGTGAGCGAATGATAATAAATGATAATAAACTTGCAAATGATATTGAAATGTCGTGGTTTAGTTTGAAAGCTAAGAAAACTGTGCTAAGAATCGGATGAATATTATGTTTTTTTGAACTTATTTTGAATGCAAAACCAGTAGTTATTCAGTAAATAGAAGGCTATTCTCCTACTAATAGTGAGACACAACCCGTTTGTCTTCTTTTTATGATTTAATTCTTGAGAAAAGTTGTGCGAAACTAAAACCCTTTGAAATGAATTTAAAATCCATTAAATAATAATTAATGCAAATTAGTTGAGATCTTGAGTACAGATTTGAGAAACAGATTAAACTTGGATTCTATTAAAAAGCGGATAAAAAATATGTTTAACAAAATATAATTAATAACATTTTGTTCTTTTGTTTCAAAAATTGATTGCTTTTATTGTTATTAATATAATTTTTTGCCAATAATTGATAACTCCTTGAATTGATTCGAAATTAAATAACTTTTTAACAAAAAGTTTATCTCAAATAAAAGTGTTTTTAAAAAAATATTTATAGAACTTCTTTTAAGAGATGAATAGTTTATATTTTAAATAATTTTCTAATCAATTAATTATCGATTTTTCCTTTTTTTCAGAATTACGAAAAAGAATTAAAAATAGAATTCAAAGCATTTAATAAAATATTTGTTTTGAAACTTCAAAAAAATTTAGAACTCATTTCCAGTAATTATTTCGAGAAATATCACCGAAATTCAACTCAAATCTATTCAACGCCTCATTTAAATGTAATTCATTTTATAATCATTTCCTTCTCTTTGAAAACATTGTTCTAATAATTCTAATAATGATAATAATTATGGTTTTAATAAAATAATTATTATTATTATGATTACAAACAATATTACCATGATTAGTTAATTCATTGATTCATTAATAAAATAAAGACAATTATCTGCGACTAATCATAATTTAATGCAAACGCAAAATAAGCTAGCTTAATTGTTTGATAACTTAATTAATCGATGAATTGTAAAAATTTATTTAATTATATTTTAATGAAACAAAAAAAATGATGAATGAGTCATAATATGAGTCATATTTTTTTTCTTAATAGCAAATAATTTGAGTTTTATTTAATATAAGCTTGCTAATTCTAATTATTTGATTGAAATAATTTTCTAAGTTTAGTAAATATTAGATTAGATAGGTCAATCAACTAATGGACTGCTGGACTAATGAGGGTCTCTTTTATAAACAGAAATATAATTATAATTTAATTGTATTATAGGAGAGAAATCACTGCAATTATAGGGGAAGTCTATTAAACAGTAGTCATAACTCATGGGCTGCTATTTCGACGTGCGATCAATCGATTAGTGGTATGTTTAGCGATGACACAGATTTATATCACATCCATCCCAAAGAAAAGAGTCCACTGATTATAATCTTCAGACACAGAGATCTGATCTCATCGTTCAAATGCGGTAATCATTGATTGCATTCTCTAATTGTTTGTCAATTTTTTTATCATTAATGGACTCATATTTTTGATAGGATTCACAAACGAATCAATAGATCCACTCATTGCTTATAAGAACCGTCTGAAGAGATCTCTTTCTGAGCCCTATAAAAGTAATAGTATTTCCAGATTTGTTGAGTTAGTGATTGTCAACGACTACAAAGTGGTGAGAATTCAAATATATGACAAATAATTAAGTGATTAATCGATGGATGTGTTGACAGTACACCGAAAACAAGAAAAATAAAAATGCGGTCTTCGATAGAAGTAAACGAATTGCAAATATAGTGAATGCCGTAAATATTTTTGATTCTTGGGTTCAACTCTTAACTGACATTTGATTTGATTTTTTCAATAGCTTTACAATCAGTTGAATATATTTGTGGTTTTGGTCGGAGTTGTCGTTTGGACGGAAGTCAATGAAATAACTCTATCGAATGACGGCGACCAAACTCTCACCAATTTTTTGCACTACAGACGCGAACGGCTTATCCCACTCCACGCCAATGATAACGCACAGCTTATAACTGGCTCTTCATTTGATGGCGGAGTTGTCGGTAAAGCCCTTAAGGGTTCCATTTGGTTAGTATTCATAATAATTATTTTAGAAATAAATGAGTTTTTGTTTGACAGCACTTATGAATATTCGGGTGGAGTCAACACAGATCACAGTCAGGTAACAAGTCTTGTGGCCACAACTGTAGCTCATGAGTTGGGGCATAACTTTGGAATGGAACACGACTCCGATAAATGCAAGTGTCCCGATGACAAGTGTATTATGGCACCCTCTTCGAGTGCTAAGAGCCCAAAACACTGGTCATCTTGCTCTATTGAATATTTGGAACACTCTCTAAAGCAAGGAATGGATCACTGCCTTCATAATAAGCCGCAACAATTGTTTGGACCCGTTTGTGGCAATGGTTTTGTAGAAGAAGGTGAGCAATGCGATTGTGGTCTAAAGACTACTTGTGATAATAAGTGCTGTAATGCCACGACCTGTCAATTAGTGGTCGGCGCCCAATGCGCTGTTGGAATGTGTTGTGATACCAATAAGTGTGGAATCGTTGAAAAAAGTCAAAACACTGTTTGCAGACCTGCGAAGAGTAGCTGTGATTTGATTGAATATTGTGACGGACTCTCAGAGTTCTGTCCCGAAGACCTTAAAGTACAGGACGGAACCGAATGCAATGAAGGCTTTGCATATTGTTATGAAGGAGGCTGTGATACCAGAGAAAATCAGTGCAAACTCTTGTGGGGACAAACCGGAGAAGTCTCTGATTATAAGTGTTATCAACAAAATATTAAGGGAAACGCAAACGGAAACTGCGGTTATTTTAAACAAAACCAGACTTACATCAGTTGTAAGCCTTCAGATGTTATCTGTGGTCGACTTCATTGCTTCCATCAAAGCGAACAATTAAAGTACGGAACAGAGAGTGCGGCCATTTTAGCGCGTTCTTTCATTCCGAACCGGGGAAAAATCCTGGCCTGTCGTTCAGCAATGATTGATCTCGGATTAGATACCATAGATCCGGGTCTTGTGCCCAATGGCGCCAAATGTGGCACAAATTCAATGTGTGTCCAACAGAAGTGCGTTTCCATCAAAACGTTTCTCGAGAAGAATTCGTGTGAAAATAACTGTAATAATAACGGCCGGTGCGATAATAAGGGCAACTGTCACTGCTATCCCGGTTATGCACTTCCAGATTGCGGCCGATCTGTGGTCAGCGGCTATTTCTTAACGATTGCAATGTATATAATATTTTTAGTGATATTACCGATGACTGCAATCATAGCGTTTCTCATTTATAACTACAACGACTCCATTAAGAACTGGTGGGTTATTAACGCCCGAAAGTCTGCCATCAAATCCAGAGCCAAACAGATATCTCATCGAAAGCCTCCCAGACTTCCGGTTAATTTCAATTCGGATTCACTCGAAATCTCGAGTCCTATTCCCGTCGATTCTAATGACACAATCGGTTTGACTCCGACTCCAACCATAACTATTGCTAAAAATCCAAATCAGTCCTCAAAAACGAATCCAAAGGGTTTACAAATTAGTGGTCCGACCGCTGACTCTTCTGAAAATACGTTGCGACCCATACGTCCGGCACCTCCGCCACCGATCTCTTTGCACTCTTCAATTTCGCGTTCTTCGAGTACTCGTTCATCCAATAGAAGTGCTTCGGGCCGACCATTGAGTACGAATTACGCCCGTCCATCACAACCACCACCACCCAGACCTCCTCGTACTCAGAATTCTACTAAAGAGAGTTTGGCAAAAGTACAACCTTTGAATGTACCCGAATTCAGAGCAGATAAGCCATTACCGCCACTGCCTAACACTAAACCGACCATCACTTCCAGAACGAGTAGTACTTCAAATCAAAACTCTGTCTCACATTTGGCTAAAAAATTCGAAAATTTGAAGACTTAATACATTTATAACTCTCTTCTGAGCCTTAAATCTAATTCCAACTGATATTAAGAGACGAATTGTCGGCTTTTTTGCCTTCGATTTCATTATTTCATTCAAACATTTTTTAAATGTTAGCCATTATTCAAAGTGTAAACCCATTGAAGTTTAGGGAACAACCGGAGAGTCGTCTCTCTCTCTAGTCTCCAAAAAGTCGGTTTCAACGATCCGTCAATTCATCAAAACTTTATTTATTTTCAAAACAAATATATATTAAATAAAAAACTAGATATTTGTTAACGTTTTGTGGTCTTCTTTTTCTTCTTCTGCGTCGGTCTCTGTTGTCGGGGACCCTGAGGTGAGACAGTGCTGGCCGTCACTCGGGGTGTCGTTGCCTTTATATCACTGTTTGGAATGAAATCAAATTAATTTCAGTCATATTTTAAAATATAAATAGTTTTGACTTACAGTTCTCCGACAGCGCCCTGTGTTCCTTTGCCGACACCCCCTCCTCTCTTATCTTTCTTCTTTTTATAAGTGGATCTTTCATAGCGAGGAAGCCATCTTTCGGGATCAGGTTCTGCTTTTGGATCATAATTTTTGGGTAATTTTGTTTTTTTCTTTTTCTTCTTCTTTTTGTCAGTTTTGTAGTCAGAGCTGACATTCGGTGTTTCAGTTTTGGTGGTCTTCTTAACATATTTAGCTCCGAGAGACCAATTGCTTGTCTCTAATTGGTCGACGTCTACACTATTGATAATACTCTCAATTGGAGGCAAATCTTTACTTATTCTGTAAATTAGAAAATGTTTTAAATTGAAATTCGAGTCAGGATTTGAGTTCTCACTCATTAGCCTTTTTGGGGTCAAACTGTGAATAAGCGCTGATTAAAAGTGATAACACTTTTAGGTTTTTTGGGTTATTTCGACGCAACTCTTCTAACAAATTAACCGCAGCTTTGGGTTGATTGGTCTGCATTAAGAACCGGGCATTTTCTCGATATAGAAGATAGAGTTCAGGGCTCTCAGGCTTTAGTTTGGAAAAAATCATTTTTTAGAAAGACATAAAATTTGAAGTATTCATCAATCAATCAACAATTAGCTTGTTCAATTTATACCTTATTTGTTTTATACCATTTGACCTCTTCTGTTAACAAAGCTGTGGCCGACTCCTTGTCCTCTAAACTCAAATATAATGTGATTAAAGTGGAAATGATGGCCGGTTTATAAGTGGAGTCCCCTAATGAGCGCAAAACAATAGTGGCGTCTTTAATGTGTCCCTCTTTTATCATTAGTTGAACCAAAACCAGAGAGACCTCTAAATTAATGTCACAATTTTTGCCGCGAGAATTCTTAAGGAATTTGATGGCATCCGAAACCTTCTTCTCTTTGCAAAGAAGCGCCGCCTCCAACAGAATAGAATCGGAGACCTTTTGAGGACATTTAGTCTTGAGTTCATCCAATTGTTTTCGAAGGGAATCGCTTTGATTTGTATGAAGAAGTAGTAAACAGTTATTGAGAAGAATGTTTTGGCGCTGGACTTGACTTAGTTTTGAATCCAAAGCTTCACTTAAAGCGGTTTTCATCTTCTTTTTCGAATCAAAAACATTTTGGTCTTTATTTATGGTAACGATATTATTAGAGGTGACCGCCAACACCGCCGAGTCGTCCGGTCTATCAATTCATTGAATTTATTATTATTATTATTAGAATTGATTAAAATATAACTCACTTTTGTTTAAGAATTTGGTTATACATCCGAAGCGCTGTTTCCTCCTTTTTCTGCATTTGGTAACAATAACCAATCTGTGCTCTAATGATTGCCAACTCTCCTTCTATTTCTTCTTCAGAGGCCCCCTCTTCTTCTAAAGTCTTGCGACACAGATCTATAACATTGAAATGTGTGGTCAAAAAAGTATTGAATTGAAAGACGAAGTGATACCTTCGGCGACATTGAGTTTGTTGAGCGCCTCTTCATATTTGCGTTCACCCAACAGAACGCACGCCTTATTATAGCAGAGTTCATATGTCTGTTCCCCTAATTCTGGTTTGGATTTAAGTGAAGACAGTCCTTCATTGATACTAAGACTGGCCACAACTGCAGCCAAATTGGTGTGTCGTTCGTCTTCATAGTCGTCATCAGAAATCTTCATCAGTTCTACGAACTGTTCATAACATTCTCCAAAGCGTTCCAAACGATACAACTTTAATACAAATCATTTATAAATATTCATTCAATCGACTCAATTGGAAGTCATACCGCCTGAGCCCGCAATTCCTTAACTCGAAAGTCCTGATCATCGATAGAATCCAAAGTATTGATGGCTTCGTTCACATTATTGAGTCGATATTCACAGTAAGCCTTTTCGTACTTCAATTCGTTTCTATCGAATCGATGGTAAATAAATCTAAGTATATCTCAAGTGAAGTATACCTCAAATCCTGATCGCTTCCATCGAGTAATTTGATGGCGTCTTCGAATAATCCCAAATGGATTTGACAAATAATACGACAATGAATTGCTTTCGAGTTATCCTTGTCTTCAGTCAATACTTCAATTAAGACAAATAAGTCAATTAATGAACAATTAATTAATTCAATAATAAATTGAATTACTTTTTTGTGTGACTTTAAGGGCTTTATCGAAATCCGATGACTGTTCGAAACGATGCAAATCATTGAACAATTGCGACAAATTGACCAAAGATTTATCGGAACTCATTTCACAAAAATTAAATCCAAAAGTTTGGCAAAAATTGAAATGCAATCAAATTAATGACATTCAATGCCACGTGTTTTCAATGATCAATATTTTCTTATTTTATTAACAAATTGTGAATCAAATTAAATATGGATTCAAAAAATTGAAATATATATTGGATTCAATTAAATGAAGTCAATTGTCCGAGATAAAATGGTTGAAATAATTAAACTTGGTTAATTAACAATGTTTACAACTGTAAACTTTGAGACCATAAAATATTTGGTCATTTATTTATTTATTAAAAGTTACGTACGTTTTGAACGAGTATTTAATGGATTTCATTGTAAACAACAATACAACGAATGCAACGATTTTTAGCCATTTTGTAGTCAATTATTTGAAACTTTTGGTCATTAAATCGCAATTATGTTTAATTCAATTAATCATTAATTAAATTAATTAAAATTATTTCCAAATTTGTTGTTATATTTACCAAAAATAACATCTTTTAATATGAGGTCAGTTATTGACGTCTTATGCCCTCAATTGTCAAACCTTTGCTTAAAATTTGATTTCTATTTCAGATTAAATCAAATTTGAATTAATTAACGAATCGTTTATTGAAATTAATAATTGAAATAACGTTTAATCGAAATCACAATTAATTGAAATTAAAAATCATTTGAAAGACTGATTCGAGTGATTATGTCTTCGTCTAAAACCAATGAAATGGAAGAAGAAGACGAAGAGATGCTCCGAAGGGCTGCCCTCAAAACTATGTCCCGTTTTAAGGACAAATCGAGTGCTACCGATAGTACGGGTCGTTCCCAACAAAATAGGCGCACAAATAATGCCATTCAAACAAATAATAATAAACAATATTATAATAATAATAATAATAGTCACCGAAACGGATCCAAACGTTCGAATTTGATTATCTTAACCAAAACAGACAGTGATTTGTCTAACAGTCAGACCGATAGTCAGTCCAATTATTTCACTAAAATAATGGACAAAACGAGAGAAGTGACAGATAAGCGAAAGCGAGTCCTTCCCGGAAGATTCAGTCGACTCGAACGCGACGACGAAGACTCTGATGAAGACACTGATGAGTGCAGTGATCATGACTTTAGTGATGACAACCATATGTCAACCAATAGTGCCTTCGATCAGACATCTGATGAACAAACGGTTGTCTTCAATGTTTCAGAAAATGTGACGAATGAGGACTCGATTTCCCAAACAATAGATTTAAATGAAAACATCAAAGACTCAAACGATCGCAAAGACTCACAAAAAAATGATATCAAAGACTCTACGAATGGCAGTATTAGTGACAAACCTAAGGGTTCGGCCACACATACGACTGATCCGACCAATACCTCTACTAATAATAGCATTGATTCCGACCGAAAAGAGACAATAAAATTAAATTCAAATAATATCTCAAAATCTGAGGCTTTTGAGAGAAGGAAACAGAAATTTGGCCAAACATCCACTGAGGAAGGGGTCGAATCAAATACAGAAACTCTTAACAGTAAAAGCCAGAAATCAGGGGTCAAAAGTCGTTTGTCTAATAAACCGAATCACAAAAAGAACTCAAATAAAAATAACGAAAGAAATTATAAGAAAAGTGTTTCCGATAAAGAAGTGTTCCCTTCGCACAGACATCACTCGAATTCCAGATCCAATACAATGGAGTCAATCGATGATTCAGATGACTATCAGCTCTCGTCTAAGAAAAGGTTACGCTCTTTAGTGGTAATGAAATGATTGAAATCTTGAGGTAATATTTCTATACTTTTTTTGTTATATTTATTATTAAATTGAGTGATATTTTAATATAATCTGTGATATGATATGATATAACATTTCTTTTAATTTATTTGTTTTTATTGTAATTTAAATATTTTTCGATCAATTAATGAATTATTTGCTCAAAACTACAATTAATTCAATTGTTATATAATTGAATTGTTTTCACTCTCAGGTCTATGTGTTTATGATTTTAAATGAAATTGCATTTCATTTGTCCCGACATTTGGCTATTAATCATCAGAAACAAGATATTTGTACAAAAACTTAATAATAATAATCAAAAATATATTAATAATTTCGTATTCTTTGACTCAAATGTCGTTTTAATTTTGTTTTCAAAAAATGAATTCTAAAATAAAAAAATAACTTTTCGTAAAAAAAACTTTAAAAATGTATTATTTTTGTGTTTAATTTATTGGTCAACAAATCATTTGATAACTTTAATATCGAGAGTAATGTCGAAACGTTGGCCTTTTTCGGTCAAATAAATGACTTCATTTAGATTTCATTAGTCATTCGATTGAGAGTTTTGAGACATTTTGTGTCTGTGTTTTGAGAGGAAGCGGAGGAGAGATCCCATATTTGTATTTCATTATTGGAAGCGATAACAGCTATTGTTTCGTCCTTTTCTTTAGTGTTATATAAAAGTGATTTTGCGTTCAATTGGTCTCCAATCGAGAAACTGAATGAAGGTCTCGATATCTTTGTATCGGTTATACAATAGACATAAACTCTTCCGTCGGCTCCGACTGCAGCGATGTTGGGTCGAGAGGGTGACCACTGACCACTTATTAGAGGCACTTCTGTGTGTATGACTAGAAGAGGAAGAGTTTGCAAAATGTTATAAATTCTGAGTTCACTGTCAGAACTGCACGAAAAGAAGATATTCCTCTCTTCGGGTGAAAACTGGACCACATTTATATGGGAGCGATGATTGGCATAAGACATGACAACCGGACTCTTCATTTCCCTCTTGTTTTCGTTTGAAATCTTGAAAGTTTTATTCAAAAGGGGTTTCCCATTGAGAAGAGAGCACTGGAATATCGCGCCTCCAATACATCCGATTATAAATATATTGGTGTCGTCACAATTAAAAGACATCGACACTATTCCGACCTCATTGTCGTCGCGTTTGATTTGCATGGCTTTAGGCATATCCTCCGCCAATATTATAAACGATTCCTCCAATTGTAATGATTTGTCGGATAACTTCCAGACCAATATCTTTCCATCCAATCCAGAGCTGACTAATAAACCCGAGTCTGACTTCTTATTCGATTTAATCCAATGAAGAGAAGAGATGGGGCTCTGATGTGCCGCTACAGACACTAAAAGAGAATCGTCTGTATTTGTTGTCTTCCAAACTGATATTTTTCCATTGAGTGCACCACAAAAATATATGGATGGCTGTGTCGGGTGACTAATCAAAGTGGAGACACAGCTATCGATTTCGAGTACAAGCGATGGTTCTTCTGTTTGACTCGTTTTAAAGAGATTCCAAAAGAGAGCAAACGATGAATGAGTGCACCAATCGGTGTGAGTCTTCACTTTATGTCCGACCGCCAGAACTGAAGCGTTGGAATTCCAGGTGAGAGAAGACACACAATAATCCATTTCTTTATTAACAGAATTCAAGTCTTTGCAAAACTTGCAAATCATCCGAACATTTGCTTTACTTCTGATTTGAAATCTTTCGATTCTATCGATTATATCCGAGTCTTTGCTTTTCCTTATGATATCAATCGTTATTTGAGAGGCTTTGGTCACGAAGTCAGTCAATTCGGGCCAATCAAATGTTTTTAAAGGTCTCGTTTTGCGATTATCGCTAATATTGAAAGTCTGTGTTTCGATGCTATTCATAGAAATGACTGAAATTCCTTTTTCCACACTTTGTATGGAATCAGTTTGTGTCTGATTTTGGGCGACGTTTGTCTGACTCTTCCAAACAGAACTAATACTAATTCCTTCCAAATGTTTGTCCGAAAATGACATTTCAACTGATAATCGAAATCAAAATTTTCAAAAATGATAATCTTTTCAGTATTTTGTTTGAATTGAATCCATTTCTATGGATACGAATCCCATATTCAATACAAAAGAGACAATTATTGAGAGACACTCAGAGACCCTGAAAGCACTCTTCAAACACACTCTTCCATAAACTTAGGAACACCCAAATATTCTTTGGATATTTGGAATCTACCTTGATCAATCCACATTAAGCCTAAACATTTGACGCCTTTAATGTTTTGCCACTTTTTAGAGAATAAAATTATTATTATTTGAGTTTAATTTAGCGATAATTACATATTTAAGCATTAATTTTAAGCATTTATTCTCAGTTTTATAATATTTAAGTGTTTTTGAGAATAGCAAGGTTACAATTTCGATTCACAAAATCAACTTAATATCTTAATTGCATGGCAGAGATATTTGTCTTAATATCTTAGTCCTCAAATTCTCATATTAGAATGAAAAATTATTATGAGACAGTTCATTTTAGAGCAACATTTTATTATAACTAAATTATAAATTTTCTGATTTATTCTAAGATGATTAACATGGTCGTTCATTCATCAATATTATATTAAATTCAACCCTAAAGTAAATTGTAAACTTATCAATGTTAGTTTCTGTTTGATAATTAATATTATGAATTCTCAATTAATGAGTCATAGTGACCATGGTAATTACATAAGGGATATATTAATGTGTATTTGATTTGATTATGTATTGTATTGTAATTATAGGAAAAATAGGGCGTAATATTCACATAACAGACAAACTTTAATGAATCAAAGTTTTATTTCAGAGATGTTATAAAGAGTAGTTCATAAATAGACCATGCTCAATGTGCTCAATGTGCTCACTTGAATATAATGCAAAATATGTTGAGTTGATAATTGACTTCAGAACTATTAACTCGAAGTAAATCGATTCGATTCCAAAATTATTCAGTTTTTTTGTAAGAAAAAGTTTTGTAGTGTTTGGAAGTGATATACTTTATGAATGGACCCATAAATCAAAACATCCAAAAGTTGGACAAATTGAGCGAAATATGGAATTCGCGGAACTGATAAAAACGCCAAAATTGGACAAAATTAAAGTGTTTTATCCAATCGATGAGTCGATGGAAGCGACGCTTTGTATTACTAGTCATCATCTAATCGTTTCCTCCAGAAATGAGACCTCAAAAGAGCTTTGGGTTCGAATCAAACAATATTTGAATTTCAGTTCTAATTAATTGTTTGAACAGCTCTTGCATTCGATGGTCGATATCGTGGATCGTAAGCCTAACGCCAACCTCAGCGGTGGAACAGTTGTATTGAAGTGCAAAGACTTTCGTATAATTAATTTGGAAATAATTGGTTTCAATGAATTCAATAACGTTTGCGATTCAATTGAATGGTTGTCTAATTTGGATGACCCGAGACTTCTTTACCCACACTTTTATCGAGCAATGTTTGATTTGGTCGAAAACGGTTGGAATGCTTTTCAAATCGAAAACGAGTTCTCAAATATTCTTATGTTTTCTGACGACTGGAGAATCAGTTTTGTTAACAAAGATTTTGGTGTAATTCTGATCCAAATCTTGTTTAAAATGACAAACAATTATAAAATCTATTTGTGATTAGGTCTGTCCCTCATATCCTGAGGCAGTGATTGTCCCAAAATCTATTGATGACGACTGTCTGACAGCCATCGCATCGTTTCGATGTTTGGGAAGGTTTCCAGTTCTCAGTTATTTCCACAAAACAACAAAAGTATTTCTCATATTTAATGACCACTTTTTTTGCTAAATATTTATATCACTTTAAAGACAGTATTATTAAGAAGTGGACAACCGATGGTTGGAACCAATTCTAAGCGTTGCAAAGAAGACGAGAAACTTATAAATACTGTATTGGGTTCGGGAAAAAGGGGTTATATTATTGAAACCCGAACACAAAATTTGGCGCAATTGGCCCGAACTAAAGGTATTCCTTTTTTTATTGTTCTTTTATTTAATGGTTGATATATAAAAGGGGGTGGTTTTGAACCTGAAGTACATTATCCTCTTTGGCGTCGCGTCCATAAACCCATTGATCGTCACTCAACTCTTTTGGACTCTTTAAGCAAATTAATTGAAGGTATTATTCGTTTCATCTCTTTTTTGATTGAATCTTAAAATTGTTGGTTTTATAGCCTGTAATGACAGCAACACATCAATGGATAAGTGGTTGTCTCGATTGGAGTCTTGTGGTTGGCTCACACATATCAAAGATGTATTGAGCAGTTCCTGTCTCGTTGCGCAGTGCATGGATCAGGAATGTGAGTATTCTTTTGTAAGAATAGTCTCAATAATAATAAATGATTTGTTTGTTTAGTGGCCTCAGTCTTAGTTCACGGCTCAGAAGGAATGGATTCAACACTTCAAGTCTGTTCATTAACTCAAGTTATTCTGAACCCCGACTGCCGTACAGTTCATGGTTTTGAAGCTTTGATAGAAAGGGAATGGCTTCAAGCGGGTCATCCTTTTGCCACCCGTTGTAAACACAGTGCGTACACAATTCCGAGCGCCAGAACTAGAGAACAGTCGCCGATATTTCTTGTATTTCTCGATTGTGTTTATCAAATATTCAATCAATTCAAGTGTTCGTTTGAATTCAATGAACACTTCCTTATATTCCTCTTCGAACAGACATATGCCTCACAATTCGGTACATTTTTGGGTAATTGTGTTAAAGACAGGAAAGACATGAGTTTCGCGAAGAAGACTGTTTCGCTCTGGTCTTATATCAATCGACCCGAAGTTCTTCAGGAATTTTTAAATCCTTGTTATGAACCGAACAGTAAAGTGATTTGGCCATCAGTCGCGCCCCAGAGTTTGGTTCGTCTTATTTTCTTTGATTACTAATATTTTTCAAATAAGAGAATCATTTATAAAATCAATTGAATTGCAATTTCAGGAACTTTGGAGCGGACTTTATCTGCGATGGATTGTCGATCAAAGCGCTCAACAAAAGGCATGGAATAGATTCGCAGAAATCAAAATCTATGAAAAAGAGCTTAAACTGAAAGCTGCGCGACTCAGAAGGTCTGTCCTTTTTATTATTTAATTAATTAAATACGAATTTAATTGAATTTATATTTTCAGAAAACTCATTGATTTGACGGCAAATCAAGACTCAGACAAAACCAAAGATAATTAAATAATTAATAATTTGTTTTAATTTTCTGATCATTTGTCAAATGTTTTTATTTTTGGAAATTCTTTTTTCTATTTATTTATAATTATTTTTTAGATTTTATTATATTTTGTGGAAACGATTAATAACTAATCAAATAAAATATTAATTAATATTAATTAAAGTCAAACTAAATGTTATTAAAGACCGCATCAGTTGTGTGGACACACCTTTTAAAGTAGTTTTTATTGTAATAATGAGTGATCACATCGTCCACTGTTTTGTGACATCAGTTTTCCTGCCGTCGGGTCGGATGTATTGCTCCACTTTTGGGGTCTCTTTCTTCACAAAATCCGTTTCGAATGGAATTAAGTTTTGGTCAATACTTATGGCCGAAGAGTAGAGTTGTGGCGACTCTTCCCTCAACACATCCAATGCTCTCTTTTGCGATTTGACTACAGATTCAATTGATTTTAATTCAGAAATTCTTTGTTCTGAGCGATAGATTGACCACAATTTAGTCAATCGTTCCAATTGTTGTTCGGCTTCAGAATCGACTTCTTTTCTCTGTCTTTGCGGTAATTCTCTGATTATTTGTGGCGTTAATTGCATTTCAATGATTGGTTTGAGTTGTTTTGGAGTCAATTCTAATCTTCGGATTTCTTTCTCTAATTTTCTAATTTTTCTTTCTTCACGTCTTTTCAAAACTTGCGGATCAATTCTCTTCTTTTTCTTCAACGGTTCCGCCAATAGATAACAAGTGGTAAATATGTTCCGATTCTGAAGATTTTGTTTAAAAAACTTAATTTGAGATAATTTCAAACAAAACATTGTTTTAAAAATAATTGAATCAATTTTTAAAAAACATTTTGTTTATAAACATGAGTCGAGTGAGGGCTTAACCAGAAGTCACGTGACGTGACTCGATGTCACGCAATCACTGATATACTCATTATTGAACCAAACTTTCCGATAGATCTCTGGTCTCTTAAACTTCGCATTTATTCAAAGAACTCTTTCAATAATGTTTGAATCAATTTTAGATAAACCATAAAATTTCAAAAATTTGGACAAAT